>LOJH01067411.1:0-10224 GCA_001685095.1 Ellobius talpinus | reverse complement strand
GATGGATCTTCTGGTACAGGATCAGGGCCACTTGCTGGCCAGGGACCTTGCAGAAAAAAGGACTGGCTTGCTGTGTGCATGCTCAGTGAAACAAAGGAACTTCTGCCTGGTTGTACTCACCACCCAGTCCCAGAGCCTCAGCCCCAAAACAGGCTGAGTTGGGGGACCTTATGACCCCCAGAAGGGAAGGAGTGCCTGGGAGCAAGCTGGGATGGGATAGGAAGAGAGGCAGTAGCTGGGGAGAGAAGCTACTGCAGAATGACCAGAAAGTTTAGTGAGTTGAGCCTCTGACACTATTTTCTTGATTTTTTTTAACAGATGTTAAACACTAATTTATTTTCTCTAACTTTCCAGAAGTTTAACACCAATTTTCCAACTGTGTATTTGATATTTATTATTCTTGTGTATATAAATTTATAACACCTACATTGCATAATCATAAATGTAAACTACCATGTATTTTGTTTTAAAGTGGCATATAAGTGATAAACCTCTATAATTTATTTTTTCAGAATTATTATTTAAATTGTTTATGTTGATAAATGATGGTGTTGAAAAGTTTTTATTGTGTGACTATGTATTTATTGTTTCACTCATGGGCACTTAGGATGCTTGCAGATTTTACTTTGTTTTTACTTTTTCAATTGTATTTATTCATGTATTTATTTAGTGTGTACATGTGTGTATTTCCTTCCCTGCCACATCCCACATGTGCAGCTTAGAGGACAACCCGTGGGAGTCAGTGGTTTTCTTCTACCATGTGGGGTTTATAAACCACTCAGGTCATCAGTTTGACTGCAAACATCGTTGTTTGTTGATCCATCCTGATAGCCGCTTCTAGAATGTAAATAGTAATGATACAGTTTTTTAAACTCCAAAGTTTACTTTGACTTACTTGAGGCAACAGGATAAAATTTAAATATACTGAAGTGTATTAACTTCTCTAAATTTATTGTGTCCTTCTATCCTGGAGATTATGTAAAATGATACCTTACTTTTTACTTTGATTTGCTTCATAATAGTTCATGAAGACTTTTGGTTAGGTCGGTGGTCCATGCCTGTGATTCCAGAGCCTGGAAGCCCTGAGATGCAAGCAAGCCTTGGGTAGGAGATCATTCTGAACATGCAACCTCACAACAAATAAGTAAATATACATGTGCATATGATTCTATGCTTGCCTCTTCAGGAACATCCATGGTTGTCACCCTCTAATGCAATGAACTGAACAGGCCACCCATCTTGGTTTGCTGGAACTTTCACTTTCAATTGGGTCACGGTTTTCCTAGAATACTAATATTTGGGTCTTGGTTATTTGGTAAAGTTTTGATCACTTTTTCAATATCATTAATCTATAATGGTCTAGTTAGCATTTGTATTTCATCATACTTCTTCCTCCTGCATTGGCAATACTTTAAATAGTGATCAATAATGTTGCTCTTTTTCTCTCTAGATTTTATTAAGAAATACGTTTTTATGTGTATACTAGACTGACAAAGAGGAATGATGCACGTTACACACAAGTGTTTCCCTGACTCTGTCTTATAACACTTCATTGTTTGCTTTCTTCAACCTGCATTCTTGTTAGTATCGTACACCTAACAGTTAACACCTATTATACATGCTATGGTAGGTAGAATAATAGTCACCAGAAATGTCCATAATGAATCCTGGTATCTATGCATAGACCTTAACTTACAAAGGAAGTGGTTACAGATGTACCTGTGGTAGCCAATGACCTAATTTTTGTATAGGGAGGGTAATCTCGAAGATGTGCATGGATCCAGTGCCACCAGAAGGGTCTTTATAATGGAAGAGAATGCAAGGGTGGGGAGACATATACAGATAGAAGTGTGAAAAAGATATAGTGCTGGCCTAAAAAGTGGAGAAAGGGCCATCAGCCAAGAAATGAGGGTGGTCTCTAGCTGGAAAGCACAGAGAAACAGTGTCTTTTAGGAACATCCAAATGCAATGCAGCACTTACTGTTGGCTTCTTGCTAATCCACTGAGATTTACTGGCATCCTGACCTCCAAAGCCATAAGATAATAAACTTCTGTCATTTCAAACTGCTAAATTTATGGTAATTTTTGCAACAACATGGATAACTATGTAGATGAAATTTCAGAGAACCAAATCTGACTATAGCTATGCTTTCATTAAATAAGATCATTCTGTGTCATTTCTTGTTAAGTATCCTTTCATTATACTTAAATTAATAAAAGAGAATTCTCCTATATATTATACACTCTATTTCAACCACCAACTTTCATGCCAAATTTGTTTATTATCATTATTATTATTAACATTTACTGATTGACAGTCCCTTCTTATCCACTCCCTCCTTACTCATCTTCATAAATTTTATTGGATACAGCTTCATTCCCTCTTATTATTGTCTCTTGGAAATGAAAGGGTCTAGATAAATTATGTAGAACCAGACAGACTGGAGCTCAGAATCTAATCCCCACCTTCCTGTTGGAATTATTTTAGCTTTGTGTTCATGTTTCTCATTTGCTATAGAGAACTATTCTTCCACTGTGCCTGGTTCTGAGCATAAAATTATACAAGATAAAGGAAAAAGATATTTCCTGTCTAAAAGAAACATATGGTCTGAATGGCTAACTCAAATGTATATTCCAATACAGATGAAATGAGTGTTTCATTGAATAAGCATTGTGAAGTTTAAAAGAGAGAGATAGGAATCAGATTATACACAGTACATTTTAAATTAACGAATCTGGTGAAGAGGAAACTGAGTCAAATGCAAAGACAGAACTCTGAGCACCTTTCTTATGGACAACAGGAGACAAAATTACAAAAGTTAGTCATTTTGTGCTGTCATACAGTATCTTCAGAGGATTCAAACTAATTTCTAGTTTTCTAGTTTCTAATTACAATTTCTAAAAGTTAATAAAATCTGGGATGGCTAAATGACTCACCAGCTAAAGGCGACTGCCACCAAATCTGACGACTTGAGTTCAGTTGCTGAGATACACATAGTGAAGGAGAGACTTGACCCTCTCAAGTTATTCTCTGGCCTTCACACATGAATGTACATTTCTCCCATAAAATGAATGAATAGATATAAGTCTGATATATGACCTCCATGAAAGGGTCATTTGAATCCCCAGAGAGGTCACAATCCACAAGCTGAGGACCCTAGACACTAGGGACACATATATTTAGTGTTTATTGATATATAGAGGCAAACTAAGATAAGCATTGTTAGTATTTATGGAGTGCAAATTATTTTAAGAACTATGCATTAGTTATTTCACCTATTTCTTCTTATAAAGTACACAGATCTAGATAAAAGCAGAATCAGGCAGGTGGCTATCTGAAGAACCAATCAGGAGAAGGGTACTCATCATTGTTAGAAAACAAAATGGGATATGGTTCTAATTAGGTCAAATGTCCATACAATCCCTACATATGATCTTATGAAGCAAGGGAACTATAAAGTAGAACTGTGAATAGTTTGCTTATTGGATAAAAATAAGCAAAACTATACCCTATATTGGACTTTACAAATTAAATATTTAATTGATATGAAATGTCTATGTCATTGTTTACTGCTCTAGTTGGTGGCATGAGCCTGGGAGAGTGGGACCTAAATGAGATGGACTAAAGTCTCATGTAATCGCCAACTTTTTGGAGCATCAGGCAATTTAAACTCTGAGAATGAATCACAAGGTAAGGTGTTTCAACACAAGGATGAGCCACAAGTAGCATAACATGGTTTTCCATAATAACTGTTGAAGCTAACTCATTCCTATCTGCTATACCTAGGAGCGGCACAAAAACACATTCCAAGAACAGTTCTGTGTTTTTGAAGAAACTGAGGTTACATGACTCTCTTGGGAGTTTTATCACAAGCGCTTAGAGTTCCTTCGTGTGACTCTATTCTTAGACTACATTCAGCATGTCATGATTTCAGCCTTTGTCTCCATCCTGAATTCAGTCAGCTGATATAATAAAGAAGTAATTGGTATGAAAAACAAAAATGTACTTTGTCAGACTAAAGAAGTGGCTCAGTGCTTAAGAACAGGGACTCTTAAAGGACCCAGATTGGATTCCCAACACCCAGATGGAGGCTCACAGATGTCTGTAACTATAGTTCCAGAAGATCCAATACCCATTCCTGGCCTCCATAGAGACTGCACATGCATAGTGCACTAGGGCCCATACACACAAAATATCTTTAAAATATATTTTGTTTGTTTTCCCCATAGATATAAAAGTAATTAAACTGTATACTAGGCTCTACAGGTGAATAAAATTGGTTGAAATTTCCAAAAGTTTAGTAATGTTTTATTTAGTGCATGTAATAAAATCAAATTTTTAAAATGAAACCTTGAAGGGTTATAAAATACTTCTACTTTATCCCCATTAAATAAAGCCTTAATTCATACTTTAAAATTATCCCTTTAGATATGTCTTAAAGCCTGCCTTGGCATGAGTACCCTTGTGTTTCACCCTAGCTCTGCAGACTGTAACTAATGGATTTTATCCACCAATTCATTTAGTTTTCATATTCCAGCTTTTCTGTATGTTCTAAGGAAGTTGTACCTAATGGTTGCCTAAACAAGACCTGAGAAAACTATGTCAAAACCAACTGTCATGCTACAAAGACAAGGTAAGATTCATAGGATTCCACCCTCAGATGAAGAGCTACAAACAATTAATGCTTGCCAAGAGATGAAGAATTAGTTTAATCCAGGGATGAGCCTCCTGATACATGAGTCATTCCTAAATAGCCCTAGACACATATAAATATGGGCAATTATCAATGAACTTAGCATGTTGTATGTATGTGTGTATATGTGCATATAAACAATAATTGAATAATTAAAGAATAAGAGGCCATGAATTTGAGAAATGTGGGGAGGAGAGGAGGAGCTGGAGGAAACAGAGGAAGGAGAAAGTGGTGCATAAAATTTCAAAAAAATGAAAATATTTTTAAAAGTAAAGAAATGAATACTTAGAGAGACCCAAGTGGTCTGACAAACTCACAAAGGAGGTGTCCACCACACCTTTATGAAAGGTACCTTTGTTCCTTGACTTGACGTCTCTGTTTTTACCCGGTCTCTTTCATCCCTAGCCAAAGGTGTTATGCTCCACTGAACAGAAGATTGGCTTTCTTATGGTGCTTTCTACCCCAGTAGGAAGATGAAGGGTTCGGTTCTTTGGTGATATCTAGGTAAACCACAGACACTGGCTGCCAGGAATACCTATGGGTGAGTTGTAAGTCACACATAAGCCAAAATGAAACCCAGAGGTTTGCTCTGAAGAGAGCTTGAGACAGGAAATAGAGTTTTGACATTGTTTCAAGCATAAAATCTACTTGCCCTGGAGGTCCTTTTTTGTTGTCATTTTTTAAAATTGAACTAAAAACTTCCTTTTCACTCATTTTTATAATTTTTTATTGTTGTTGTTGCTTTTGTTTTTTGTTTTTCGAAACAGGGTTTCTCTGTGTAACCCTGGATCTCCTGAAACTTGCTTTACATACCAGGCTTAACTCAAACTCATAGAGATCCACTTACCTTTGCCTCCAGAATGCTGAAATTACAGGCATGTGCCTCCACCACCTGGTGTTTTTTTTATAAGTTTTTGAGATATGACATCACTTTCTCTTATTACTGTCACTTGGAAATGAAAGACTCTAGACAAATCCTACAGAACGTCGCACAACCTAAAGCATGTATCCGCCGCCAGACAGGCATGAGCTCAGAATCTAAATCCCCAGTTTCTATCTGAATGATTTTATCTTCATGTTCATATTTTCTCACTTATTATGGAGAACTTTTCTTGGATTACTTTGAGGATAAATAAAAAGTTTCACACAAAATTTTTGGCATATTGTTGGCTTTTACTAAATTTAAGTACTAATAAAATATTAAATGTAAATTCATATTAAACCACAGGCAGAAACTAATCTGAGATGTATACACTGGAGGTCCTGCCAGACTTCATCTTACACAGAGGAACCAGCTACTGTGTTCTTCTTATACAGGTGGGGGCCTACTACAACTTGCCTGCATGTTTCTCTCTTTTTGTCTTTTAAGCATAGCGACAAATCTTAGTTTAGAAGAGTTGAAAACTCAATTTCTAGGATGGACAATAAATGATTTGTGTTCATGGCACATTAGGAAAAAGGTGTTGAGCTTGCAAAATCTTACTGTAAATGCTTACATAAACATGAAAGGAATGGTATCACATTATTTTAAAGGTATTGTTCTTATACTCAAGTACCCCAAAAGGTAAAACTACATAATACATATCTTCATTTGGAGGTTGTCATGATTTTTAAACAGAATGTTATGATTTTATGTCTTCAAATGTTAGCTACAAAAGCCATGTTGTGTTTTCAGAAAGATACTTTATTTTTTCAGTTTTGTCCCATTCTGTGGGGGCAGCCCTTCTCCATATTTGGGGCTAGGACTTTTAAAGTCTTCCTTAGTCAACAGAAATTTACCAGGAAATTTCAGAGTGTTTTGAAAAAGTATCTTCTTGACACAAATGTTTAAAATTTCCTACGTGCAGGTTTCTTTTTAAACCTCTACAGAATAAAACAAAGACACATGGAATGCAGACATATCAATATTTCCTGTCTTGTTCATAATAGCAAATTAGTGTCTATTTACTATTTTTTCTAACATCGAACACCATTTTAGAAGCTCCTCCCATTTCAATTTGAATGAGATGTCAGCTCTATCATTTGCCTTGATTTTAGGCTGAAATGCATTTTGTTTTTGATTTCCTTCCCCAAATATTCCGTTGTTTCCTAATATTATCTTAAGAAATGGCAAGATCTGCCTCTTTATGCAAGAAATTGATTTTGACTTGGTAAAAAATTAATCATACACTAGCTGAGTCCTTCCTTCTCTTGGTTTCCTCCTATTTGCTTCGAGCTCTGATGCAGCTAGCACATCTCACTTCTCAAAGATCCCGGAAGATTATAGTCAAATGCCAAGGCCTGCTTTACCGTAAACTGTATAAACCCATTGTAGCTAAACTGCTGTGTATTCTGCATTGCTCTACTGTTGTGCAACTTTTCCCCCATTTTCCAAGCCATAGCCATTTTATTTTTATACCCCTTTAAAAGATTAGGCACAGCTTATAATAAAATAGTTATCTCTAGTGGTAAATGAAAGTTGCTGAAGTTGGTATTTTTAAAAGTTGTTTGCAATTGGAGATTATAAGCTTTCACTCTTCACAGAGAAGGCTTCCTATAATTTCTGAAGCATCATTGGTTGAAGATAAATGGGGCACTGGAGAGTGGATGGGCATAGTTACATTTGAGTGTTCAATAGTTATACTTCTCTCACTTCCTGAAATTTAGCAGCCAAGTGTTCAGCTGTTATTGCTTCATGAAAATGTAAATCAGCTTCAGTGATAGTGTATACGATTAATCATCTTGGTAGAAAGATAATTTTAAATAACAAAGGAAGTGATTTCATTTTTACATTTGGGCAAGTGGGCAAGAGATGTAATTTGATGACATAACTTAAAAATATTTGCTGATGACCAACTATGTACAGATTACTCACTATATTAAGCTGAGAAGAAAGGTTTAAAACATCTCATCATATTAATAATCAGTAAAGTTTGCTGACTTTCCACTGTTTCACAATACTCTATATAATTTTACATCCAACATGTCATTTAAGATTTAATCATCATAAAGAAGTAAAAAAAAAGTAGCTCTGTGTGGTGTATTATACCTGTTTCAGCACTTGGGAAACTAAAGCATGAGAATTATTAAGAGTTCCAGGACAGCCTGTGTTATGGTATGAGATCCTGTCTGAAATACACAGACACATGTATGCACACAGCACACACATGCACACACACAATGGGGGAAGGGGGAAAAGAGAGAGAGAGAGAGAGAAACAAGGATGATGCAGAGGAGGAGGAAGAGTACTGAAACAAAAATGCTTAGACATAGTGGGATAAATTTTCAATGATTTATATATGAATTAGGAAAAACACAAAATTTTTCTGAAATTTGGAGACTCGTGTATAATTCTAAGAGGTGAGAATGAGAAGGAAAGTCAGAGGGAGCTTGGATGGTAGTGAATGGAAGGAAGAAGGATGAGGTCAACCCAAACAGGCAGGCTACAGCAGACAGCAAGGAGACCTCAAACTCTAGTCTGTGGCGAGGGCTCCATGGCTCATCCCATTCAAAGTGACATGAGAATGGAAGTTGTCATCTAGTAATTCTTCCTGGCAATCTTTCTGGCACTCTACAGATCACGACTCTAGAGCTCCTTTGCCTTCAGGGTTCTCGATGGATTTAAACATTTATTTATTTATTTATTTGATTTATTTTGCTGTTGTTGTTTAATCTTTTAAAAGCAAGATCTCCTTATATAGCACTGGCTGTCCTGGAACTCCCCAATGCAGACCAAGTTGGCCACAGACTCACAGAGATCCTCCTGCCCTTGCCTCTCAAGTGCTGAGATTAAAGGCATATGATACATCTACAGTATATTTTTTATTTATCTTCCTTTTGCTTATTTTTGTAAAGAATTATTGGTAAGTTTACATACTGCACGCTTTATTAATAAACTGTTGAATTTTTATATCTTTGTTACTTGTATTCCAGAGCCAATATTTTATTACCTTTGATAACAATTTGATGCTGAAATAGAGAAAAATTTAGTACTGAAAGTAAATATGGAAAATATAAAAAATTGTTTATTTCATCATTCTTTTTCAAGTTTTTGTATTTTTTCATATTTATTTTTATATTTGCGTGTGTGTGTGATTTTATATGCACCACTGCAAAAGTATGATCAAAGGACAACTTGTGAGAATTGGCTCTCCTTCTACCATGTGGGTTCCTGTAGTCTGGCTTAGGTCATCAGGCTTGGCTGCTGCTTTACCCGCTGAGCTATCTCTGTGTCTTTATAGCATTTATGCCTGCACATTGGTATCTATCCACCTGCTTTCTCAGCAAAACTCTACAAGCTCCTATCTATTTTCTGATTTTTAAAAATTACTTTCTGTTACTGCCGTGTGTGTACGTGCCACAGGGCACCTGTAGAGATCAGAAGAACTCTGTGCAGCTGGTTCTCCTTTTCTACCTTTTATAAGTTCAGTGGATAAAATTCCGGTTGCCAGGCTTATGTGACGAGAGTCTTTACACTCTGAACCATGTACCAGCACAATCCTGTTTCTTAATACACAAGCTTCCCACTGGGAAAGAGGAAGAGGATTGTCTGAAGAGGATTGAGATCTTTTTTGGCATGCTGTTAAATGTTTTTAAACTTCTCTTTTGAGATGCGGTCTTATTGTCTAATACAGGGTGGCCTAGAACATGTAATCTACCGGCCTCAATTTCTAGGATTACAGGTAAACATCACCGGTATTACAGGTAAACATCACTGTGCCTGTCTCTTATAATTGTTTTTAATATAGATTCTTGTTCTTTTCTATATCATACTAGCTAAAATTATCTTCTTAGGAAACTTATAAAGTCTTGGTACTGAATGAAGTAACAAATCACAAACTCTACCCTATACTTTTATATACAATATGCACATAGGCAGTGTTCTCTCTCTCTAGTATTACGGGTTTTGGTAAAGCAATGTATCCTTAAGAAGGAAGTTCTCAGTGTTGACACACATAACGAAAAATTTCACTATACACATAAGTCAAATCTGTACCTCGACTGTTTGGGGGATACTGACACATCATGTGACTTGATTGACACAGGGCTTCCTCTGGAAAGTAGGAAACCAAGGGCACCAGGCACAGCTGTAGGCATTCTCAAGTTTCTCTCTGCCTGTAGTGGTCTTTGTTCTGTTCTTTGTGTCATCGTCCTTTCCTGATGGGCTTCTCCTCATTTCCTCTTGCATCAGTCACATTGCCTTAATGAAAACTTTGAGAACCCAGTTTCCAAATATAATCAGAATCTGAGGTTTAGCAGGGTGGTTGAAGGGATTGGTAAAACACCTCCATCTTCCCATAGATGATTTCAATTCCTATGAAGCCTCATAAGTTGTCTGATTTTTTTTTTGAGTTCTTGAGTGGGCACTCTGCCTTGTTACATCACCAAAAGTTATATTTACCTTTGAAAAAAATAAGAGAGTCACTGAGTATTAATGATTGTTAGGTATATGTAATGAAAACAAAGGAAATGGTTTTAAAGGATGATGGTGCGGGACAATTGTCTGCATTCTGTCAATCATGTATTTTAATAAAACACTGATTGGCCAGGC
>LOJH01067409.1:0-10224 GCA_001685095.1 Ellobius talpinus | reverse complement strand
AATTTTTGAATGGAAAAATAAAAAAAAAATTTAAAAGTGATTTTAGAGAGAAGGGACTTATTTGGCTCAGAATTCCAGGTCACTGTCCCAGCAGGGGAGTCAAGGGGACAAGAACCTAAAGCAACCAGTCACATCACACCCACAGTCAAGAGTAAAGAGTAATACATGGATGCTATGGCTCAGCTAGCTCTCTTCACGCATACAATCCAGGTCTCCCTTCCTAGAAAACGATGCTGCCTGCCAGTGAGTAGATCTGCCCACTTCAGTTAACCCAGTTAAGAAAATCCCTCATCAAGTACGTCTACAGGCCAACCTAATCTAGACAACTCTTCACTTGAAACTCCCCAGATGAGTGCACATTTCTCAAGCCTTCGGGCTCAACTAAGCACATTGCATGGCTATGGAACTAATCTGCGCTGTAGTTATTATCCCGAGCATGGAGCCTTCCTGAAATATTCTTACTCACGAGCCTAAGAGATAATAAAATGGTTCTGTATTAAGACACTAGGTTTTGGTGTCACTTATTACATAGTAAAATCCTTATAACATGGCTTTAAGGAATTATAAATAATTCTCTTCTGGGTAAGTTAGACGTTCAATAACATGACATAGTTATCAAATATAGTTTAACTGTTGTGTGTTTTTATCAGTCAAGTAGACTACTTATATAGCAGATGCATAAATCACAAAATGCACAGCAACTTATAAGCAGTAAAAATGTATTCTTTGCTATCATAATAGCATGGGGAAAGTGAGTGGTTGCCTTAGGGTTTCTATTGCTGTGTTAAAACATCAACTTGGGGAGGCAAGTGTCAGCTTACAACTCTCAGGTCACACTCCATCACTTAGGGAAGCTAGGGTAGGAACTCAAGACAGGAACCTGGAGGCAGGAGATATGCAGAGGCTACAGAGGGGTGCTGCTTGCTAGCTTACTCTTCCTATATTGCTCAGATTGCTTCTCATATTCCCAGAACAATCTGCCTAGGAGGTAGTAGCACCCTCAGTAAGCTGGGCCATCCTACGTCAACTATTAATGATTTAAGAAAAAAAGTGTCACACAAGCTTGCCTACAGCCTAATCTTATGGTGGTATTTTCTCAGCAAACGTTCCCTCCTCCCAGATGACTCTAACTTGTGTAAAATTGAAAAACAAACAAACAAACAACTACCCATCACTGTGATTTCCTTCCATGTAATAAGCAGTCTAGTCTAAGAGATACACTGCTTTCATCAACAAGGAGATTCCAAAGTCATCATGAAAGTTCTCTCTATTGTAACCGACCAGAAGAGGAAATGAACATTCAGGAGCACACATAGGATGTTTATATGGGACAGTCATAAAAGTGACCTATCATTTCACAAACATTCCATTATTAGAACTGGAGCACATGGCCATATCTGCCAGCAAGGGACACTGGGAAGCGTAGTTGGTTAAGTATCCAGGAAATAAAATTGCCAGAGTTGTAGAAAATGTAAAACAAAACAGGACATCTGGTTATCTTGGAATCCTATTAGAAAGAAAATAACATTATTGTTGAGTAAATAATATCCAAATAAAGAATGAGATGTCATTTTTTTCAAAAGTTTGTGTGTGTGTGTGTTCCTGCATTAGTTTATATCCAACACATGCAAGCAGGATCTCACAGAGGCCAGAAAAGGCTATCAGACCACATGGATCGGGGACTTTCGGGTAGTTATGAGTTGACCTGCGTCCTCTACAAAACAGTAAGTACTTTTCAAACATGACCCAACTCTTCAGGTTTAGTATCTCTGTATTAATTGCTTTTTATTGTCACAGCAAATACCTGACCAAAATAAATTAAAAAATAGAGGATTTACTTCGGGGTCACAGTTTGAGGATCCAGTCCATCCCGTAAGGGTGGAATGATGGCATGAGGCAGCTGTTCACATCACATCCACAATCAGGAGTGGGACAAGATGAATGCAGGTACTCAGCTTTCTCCTTTTCATGTAATCCAAGACTGTAGCCAATGGAGTAAAGATATCTGCATTTTGGGTCAGTCTTCCACCTCAGTTAATCTCTAGAAAGCCCCTCTTAGACATGCGCAGGTGAGTTGAGATCCTGTCAAGCTGACAATATTCACCATCACAATATCCCAGGCTTTTGATAGCATCTGGTACAGACTGAACGTATCTTACAAAGCTCATGCTAATAATGTTGAGAAGTCCAAGTCTCATAAAACAATTAGTTCATGAGAGCAGAGCCCTCATGAATGGACTACACTGTTATCCTGGGAGTGGGCTCATTATTGAAAAAGACGTTTGTTACAAATTCATGTTCAGCCCTCTGTTACCTTCTCACCAACTACCATACAGCAAGAAGGCCCTTGACAAATCAGGGGAACCTTGATCTTGAGTGCCCCAGCCTCCAGAACTGTAAGGAGTAGATTTCGATTATTTATAAATTACACAGGCTCCATGACGGTTACAGCCGCTCAAAACAGATTAAGAGAGCGTATGTTTCAGAGCGCTCAATGACTCAGAATCAGCAGACTGCAGACTGCAGCAATGGATTCATGGAGGAGTGGAAAGATCCACTTATGAAACACGAAGGCAGGAAACTACAGAGAAAGGGAAGCAATAAAGATAACGACCATATCTGGAAAGAGCTTGTGGCTCCCTCACCAAAGCGCACCATTGAAGCATTGAAAGTAGATTCATTTGGTGATTATTTGTCAATCTCATTTATTCTCTGTTTGGTCTTCTATGATGTGAAGAGGCGACAGAGGACAGTAGAGACAGCAGGTGGGAAGAGCCCTCATAACTTTCCACCTGGAAACTATCAACCCTCTTCACAGTCTACCCCCCTAACCCAACAATGTTAACATCACATTTCTTCCAGGACCAGCAAGGAGTCTGACTGTTCCCATCCGTTCACATACTTCCTAGCCTACCAGATGACTCCAGCTAAGCCCCAAGTAACTGGCGATTAACTCAGGGAACATTTAGTATGATGGATGGATTGACAGGGGTCATAAAACTACCAGTTTTGATCATGAAATTAAAATTTTCATTGTATGAAGATTTAGCCTTGGGTCTCAAAAGTATTTCAGAATGTTCTCAGTTATTAGGGGGAAAGGGGCTAATGGTTAGGGAAGATGTGTGGAAACAAGGAAAATGTGACTACTAGGAAAAGTCCAATCAGGGTCTCATAGGAGACCTCATTCCAGTAAAGCATCTCAGTGTTAAGTCTGAATCCAACTAAAGGACATTCTGGAGAGGCAGCCTACTTATTTAGAAAGGTATCACACAATATGGTTTCTATTTTCATATCGTTTCCCACAGCTCTGTTTTATTATGAATCTATTTTTGTAGCTTTAAAACTGAACTAAGATGTGAGACTATTCTGGGGATGTTCGATATTCTCTTTTTCCAACAGGACACACATTACCATCCATTTGCCTCCAGAGCTTAGCGTCAGAAAGAGGTAATGACTGCATTGACAGAGAAATCCAGTGCGAGCTGGAGAGGCTGAAAGGTGTGTCTCATTTGAGAAGACCCACACATCTCAGCCTAATCAGTTTCTTTGTAGAGTTCTGTTTGAAGAACCCATTATCCATGTTTAAGTGATGGGGATGAAGCACAGAGGACCACCCTAATGTGGTCCCTCTGAACAAAGTCAGGGTTACAAAGATGGGACTTGAAGAGATGCTCAGCCCCACAGAGTGGGGTATGGCAGGTTCTACTTGCCACATCTGTTTTTCTAGGGCAGGCTTTTAAAATAAAACTTCAGGACAAAAAAATGTAAATGTTCCATTAATAGCATAGTTCTCATAAATATTGCCTCTGAAAAACTCCGCCTATTTGCACATCCAACCATCACCTGGGGGTGTTTATTGTGCTCTATTTGGAAGGACTGGCTGGCTTCATGGGACTCAAAGAGAGAGAGAACAAAAGCTACATGTGACAATCGGCCATCTCAATCCTGCCATTCAAGGACACAGGGAGATCAGTTTGGATTATTTCTGTTAAACAACAATGTAACAAGAATTAAACTGGCTGAATTTGTTCGGTCTCCAGGTTGTTTGAACTCAGCGAACTTCCATCAATTACAAGAGCGCCTACACACTGGTATTTATCTCAAATCCTGTGAAGCCTGCAGATGTCTACAGGGCTCTGCCTCTAGGCTGGGTCCAATAAGCTCAGGCCAGAGCTGTCAGCATACATAGCAGTGTTTCGGTGTCCCAGCCAGGATCATTTACACTAATATTCACCCAAAGATGGTATCACTTGAACATTCCCTTCCTCTGCCTAGATTTTGAGTCTCAACTTGTGGGTCACGACCCCTTTGGGGAGGTCACATATCAAATCTCCTGCATATCAGATATTTATGCTGCAATTTATAACAGTAGTAAAATTACAGTTATGAAGTAACAACAAAATAATTTTGTGTTTGGGTTGGGGTCTCACAACATGAGGAACTGTATTAAAGAGTCACAGCATTAGGAAGGTTGAGAACCAATTATCTAGACTATCAAACATTTATGCAAGTCTTGTGGTGCTAAACACTATTTTCTTCCATAATATTGTTTACCTGGGAATTTCACATCACGAACCACCCCCCAGCACCTCACTTCCCAGTCTTTCCAGATCTGTCCCCTCACAACCCTTAGGACCTAGGAACCCCCTAAAAAAAAGAAGAAAAAGAGAAAGGAACAGCCAAACAAACAAACAAAAAGTTTAATTTATGTTGCCCATAGGCTCACTGGGGCATAGTCAAGCTCCTGGTGGCCAGACCCTTAAAGAAAGCTGAACCATTCTCCACCCATATGCCCCACCAGAAACCATTAGTTATGGAGAGCTATACTTCAGCATCCTTATCACAAATTTTAAGGGTTCTCCTCGATGGCTTCCTATCTAGGCTCTTACGTTGGGTGGGGGGAAGGTTATCACAGAAGCCTTGTATGTTCCTCTTTCTCAACTGTGAGTCTCTAGTCATCAATACCACGGCAAAAGCAGCTTCCTTGCCCTTTACAGTCAGCAGAAGCATGGATCTTGTACTTACGCATGGTTTCTGGTGATAGCAAGGACCACAGACATCCACATGGCCTCTGGCACCAGCACAGGCCAAGAACCTCAGCGTGGTCTCCAGAGATAGTACAGATCACAGACATCAACACAGCCGAAACAGTGTTTTCAGTTTTACAATAATGTGACAGTTACCTGAGGAGATTATCGCCATTCTCATCTTCTCTTTCTTCTGAGCTTCAGAAATAAAAGAGAACAGAAACACGCCTGGAATGCCACACATTCTTAACAGACTGACTGTTTTCTACAGGAAGTCATGTTCCATCTTGAAATGATTAAGACCGCAGTATATGCACACATTACCCTCACACAAACCACTCATCAAAAGCACAAGTTAAGCTTGCTCACTGGGACTTCTCTTTGGCATCAGAGGTATTTCAAGCGTGGTAGAAAAAGTCACACAGAAACATCATCACAGTTAGGCTATGATCTACCTATTATCTCATCTCAAATAATAAGGCACAATAAGGTAGTAAAATTACTCTTGAATCATTCAGCAAGCATTTCTTGAGAACCTTTAGAATTCCATGACTAATATCATTGGGCATAAAAAGAATAAAAAATATAAACATAAACTCAGAGAGTGCACTGAAATGTCTTACTTTCATTTTGAAAAAGTTATTCCTAAATCTGATTAGATAATAACAACCCAACAGAATGGTTGGTGCCTCAAGACCCAGTTTCCCCGTGCAAAAGTCCATCCTTCCCTATGCTCCTGTTTGTTGACTGAGTTTTCTGTCCTGCCCAGTTCTTGTAGTCGTTAAGTCTCAAAGAAATCACACAGAAGTCTACATTAATTATAAACTGATTGGCTTAGTATCTCAGGCTTCTTATTAACTCTTATAACTTATATTAGACCATAATTCTTGTCTTGTGTTAGGCACGTGGCTTGGTACCTTTTTCAGTGAGGCAGTCACATCTTGCTATCTTGCTTCCTCTGTGGTTGGGTCATGACTGCTGACTGAAACTTCCCTCTTCCCAGAATTCTCATTGCCCCGCCTCTACTTCCTGCCNAACTGATTGGCTTAGTATCTCAGGCTTCTTATTAACTCTTATAACTTATATTAGACCATAATTCTTGTCTTGTGTTAGGCACGTGGCTTGGTACCTTTTTCAGTGAGGCAGTCACATCTTGCTATCTTGCTTCCTCTGTGGTTGGGTCATGACTGCTGACTGAAACTTCCCTCTTCCCAGAATTCTCATTGCCCCGCCTCTACTTCCTGCCTGGCTACTGGCCAATCAGCATTTATTTAAAATATAAGTGACAGGGTACAGACCAATGTCCCACAGCACATGATCACTTCCCTATCTAATGCTGGTCCCTCTCATCTGCATTGTCTCATTTTGCAGATATATCTGCATTACTTTTTATAGATAGATATTTCATATCTTACATTCCTTTCATATACTGACATAGGAATTGACAAAACATATTTATTTTTCTTTGTAAATAGATGGCAAGTTTTTGAGGGGGGAATGGTGGCTATGCCTTCCCATGTCAACCCCACTCCTTACTTTTTTTTATGTATTCTAACGGTCATTAAGAAATGCTTGTTAAGTGGATCAGTAAAAATGAATATGGGATTCGTGTTGCCTGCCTTGCTTTTTAGAGCCCACCCATCTTCATTCACTATGGTCAACGTACATCAGGCACAACCTGCATACTTAGCAGGGTCTCTAGAAGCTGGTGAAGCAAATGGAAAGTAAGCAGTAGTCAATATGGCACCTCTCCTACTGAAGAGAAGTATCTATTCCGCATCTTCACAAGCAACATTTGCAAAATATTGCTCTTCAAAGCCTTGGTCTCATTCCACTCTTAATAGTGGAATAGATCCTGGAGTAGCTAGAGTTATTCCCGCTTTACTATTGGAAAAAGTGGTGACTTACTGTAGTTTAGCAATGGCGGGAAGGAAGGTCACACCATACAGCAGAACTCACGTGGGGGTTTAGGGGGTGGGGCACAGAGATGTCCCCTGCAGGCGAGAGGGCGTGGCCAAGAGTACTTGCCTTTTATGAAGGAATGTAGGACATGTGCACAGGGAATGTATGTAGCCTGTGCTGTATCCTGCCAGGACCCTGAGAGCTGGCCAGCGTAAATGCCAGAGTACTAACAAGTGCATGCACACAGGGAATGCTCTTAGGGGTTGTGGTTAGGACATAACATATTGTGTTAGGACCCTGAGAGCAGGCCAGCGTAAATGCCTGAATGCTAACAGACTGACCTGCCTACCTAGTAACTTGTACTAGATATTCCTGTTTAACACAGCTCTCTCTTCTCCACTCTGCTCTCCTCCCCAGCAGTCTGACCTTCATAGCTTCTATCAACAGCTCATCTATTCTCCAGCTCTGAAACCCTGTAGCAATTCCTTGTTGATTCCCCCCCAGAAGCCTACTCTTGACCTTTGCGAATAATCTAAGTGCTCTTCAATTGCTCATAATGGGCATACAACCTTGCTGGAATCCTGGGTGCTATACGGCAGTCTCGATCCCACTTTCTATCTCTTGCTCCATCCTTTGGGCTCCAGCTCTAAACACTTGCTAGTCCTGATACCAAATTAGAAGAAAGAGCATCTTCATATTACACCCCACAACTCCTACTAATTGCTACAAGTAAGAGAGTGCCATGAGATGAAAAGCTCCTGGAATCAAGGCTCCTCCAGTTTGCTTGGGAGCTCAGATGTCCGTACCTGCAGACAGCTGGCGCTTTCTCTCAGTAAACAAGTCGGCTCCAGCTGCAGGGACATTAGTGGAAGTGAGACAATACAATGACTCATCAGAGAGGCTGACGTCACTTGACCCCCCTGCGAGTCAGACAGACTCTGATGTCAACAAAGCACTGATCTGAATAAAAACTACTCCAGCCCTTTGCCTCGGCTGAGTTCCTGGCAATCAAGGAGTTAAAAGACCCTGGGAGTAAGAGCCTGTGGGGTCCGCCCCTGAAATAGCCTGTCGTTCAAGTCCTCCAAGCTTCCTTTGTTATCCCTCTCCTTTTCTCCCTGCTTACAAAAAAAGGATGTTCCTGAAAATGAATCAGATAGAGGTTCACAAGGGCTGCATGTCTGAGATAAGGAGCAGAGGCCATCAGCCAGCCAGCCAGCCAGCCATTTTGCTTTAATCATTTTATGGGGCTTGCTATCCTCGCCTCCAAAGCTTTGCTACCCCCATCTTTCAAATTTTAGCTCTAAAAAGAAACTCAATTTGAGAGGCAAGTCCCCTCAGCTGGCTTTTCGTACAGTCTCATCCCTAGATCCTTCTCCTCAGTTGAGCCTCCTTCAGCTTTTGAAAATTTAACAACCTTACCACCGACCTGGCCTTGCAAGCTTTGGAGTTGAACAGTCATATGGTTTGGTGAGCATAACATGTTCAGTGAGACGACACTGAGCATATACCAGGTATCCATCATACATGGAGGCCTTTGCTTAGCTACTGAATTGTCTTCATAACGCTAGCAGACAGCATCTGTGTGTATGTTTTACGGATGAGGACAGGCTCGGGGAAGCGTTTAGCTACAGTCATACAGTTAATGATGAAAAGGAATTTGAATTCAGCTTTTCCTAACTCTCAGTTCCACACATTTCACTATTATCCCACATCTGCGTACATTTAATCACTTGAATTTCAGTTATCGACAGGTCTAGATAGAAACCTTCTAAATAGAAAAATGATGCAGCCTATTCTTTTTGGCATCTGAGGTTTGCACTTGGTAGCTGAGCACATACTATTCATTTGATTGCTGTGCAGGATATCAGGGGCACCAAGTGGGAATCCCTCTTCTTCCAGAAAACTCCCTTCCTAATTAGAGGAGAAGTTAATAAGTTTCTTTTAAGGCAACTGGATTCCTTTGGACCATGGGATCATATAAAATATTTATGCCAGAATCAAAGCTGAAGGGCTTCTGTTTCTTATGCTACTCCTGTAACTAAGACCTGGATAGGTGAACAGTTATTGGAATGCTTAAGGAAACATTGGGAAAGTGAAGAGAAAAGGTCAGTACAATAGCCTGAGCAGAGCTTATGGGTCAAAAAGTTTGAAATAGAAAATGTTTCCAAAAGTCCAGAGCATAAAGTCACTACTTCTCATGGCAGGACTCATTCATTAAACAAACATTTCATGAACATGTGTGAGCTATAAATGGTGGAGAGGGAAGAAGGCCTAATGAGCAGAAAGACAAGCAAGGCAACGTTTAGAACTCAACAGGAGAAAAATCATGGCAGAAGTTGTAACAGCCCATGAGAAGGCAAGAGAAGAAGGTCATGAACTGGGGTCGTACCAAAAGAGAACGGTATAACAGGAAGGAAATTGTAGTCCAAGTGGGAATTAACCAAGGGAGACAGTTGGGAAGAAAATTTCAGGAAAAAAAAGGCATGGTTTTTGTTGTTGTTGTTGTTATTGTTTTTGTTTGTTTGTTGTTGTTTTGTCTTTGTTTTTGTTTTTGCCTCCATACACAGGAATAGAAGAAAAAGCACTTTAAGACTTTGGGTGGGAATCATTGAATACATGCCTAAGTTTCTACCATTAAAGTCAGCCAGAAATTTATCCTTTGTAATGTAATGTTTTTAAGTCATACAATCATGGTAGCAAATAAATAATATAAAAAATGCATTGAAAATCATATTCCCATGCCTACCTGCAGCCTCCCTCCCCTCAAACTATACTCCCATCCTCAACCCTTAGATAACTACAAATAGTGCTTTACTTTTCCTTCCTCCAAATGTAACTACGAGGGCCCCATGTGTGCACACCCATAACTAAAGCCTTTCTGAAGATCTATGCAGTCTTCAGCATTGTGTTGCTTTGGAAAAGTAAATTATGCATCCTAATACTTTAAAAGAATGACTTTCTTGGATTGCTACTATTGTTTGTTAGTCTTCATGAATGGAATGCCTATTGGATTCATTATATTTCCATCTAAGAACCAAAGAAATGAGACTTGGAATGGTTAAGCAACTACTTAGCTATCTATTTCAGAGAAGCAGCCCTGCCATTCCCCTGATGACTAAAGCTAGGAATGGAGTCTCCCTCTGTTTAGATCCAGTCAATCACCAACTCCTTCTGATTCGAAGTCCTTATTTTTCAAACCCTTCCTCTTCCCTCCGTTACCGGCCCTTTCTGTGGCTCTCACTATCCCTCACCTGGTCAATATTAGTGACTTTCTAGCTCTCTCTCTCTCTCTCTC
>LOJH01067403.1:0-10225 GCA_001685095.1 Ellobius talpinus | reverse complement strand
ATATAGTTTCTGTGTGATTATTTCAGGGCTGAGCAGCTGGGAACAAACAAGCAGTCTTCTACTACAGATGGGTGAGCCAAGGTAGTTGACTGTATCCATGTAAAACCTGAGAAAGCTTAAAAAGTAATTCTAGAAAATAATAGAAATGGGTTATAGGCCAAGCAGTGATTTCATTAATACAGTTTGGTTATTTGGAGTCTGGGCAGCCGGGAATGAACAAGCAGCCTCCTACTAGAAGACTGGGTCTGCCAGGGGTGGTGGCGCACACCACTAATCTCAGCACTTGAGAGGCAGAGGCAGGCAGATCTCTGTGAGTTCGAGGTCAGCCTGGTCTACAGCGCTAGTTCCAGGACAGCCAGGGCTATTACACAAAGAAATCCTGATCCCCCAAAAAACAAAACAAAAAAGCAACAACAACAAAACACCAATATGACTAAAAATTCAGTGGGTCCTCTGGAAGAGCAGTAT
This sequence comes from Ellobius talpinus, assembly GCA_001685095.1. Lineage (NCBI taxonomy): Eukaryota > Metazoa > Chordata > Mammalia > Rodentia > Cricetidae > Ellobius > Ellobius talpinus. The sequence continues at coordinate 9,757 of LOJH01067403.1, read as the reverse complement.
ACACTCTTAACCACTAAGCCACCATTCCAACTCCTAATATTTATTTATTTAGAATTTTGTTTTGCTTTTTGAGATGGGCTTTCTCTGTGTAACTTTGGAGCCTGTCCTGGAACTCACTCTGTAGATCAAGCTCACCTTGAACTCACAGAGATTTGCTTGCACCACCATGGCCAGGTTTATTTTTATTTTATTTTATTTTTTTAAAGGAAAGACTACCATGGGAAAAGAAAAATTAAACATTTTGTGCATTGTCAAAGCATGGTAGCTGGAAATTAAAAAATATTTTCACATATTTATTAGGTACAGTGTTCATGCTATAATCTTGGTTTTTAGAGAGGCTAAGATCCTGAGTTCAAGGACACTTTGGGTTATATACCTCCTCGTGAGTTTCAGACCAGACTGGGCTAAAAGAAGACCACCCCAAACAAACCCAAACTGTGTAAGGTCTCACCTTAGAACTTTAAATTTGTTTGAGAATGAATAACATAGTTTGCACTTGGCAGGTACCCAGACATTTGTTTCAATTTAGTAGTACAAAGTTTTGTTCTTGGTTATGCATTGTCCTGTTTATTATGGTGCCAATCTTGAAGGCACAATTGTTTTTTGCTTGTTTCTGAGCAGAACTGCTGTTTTTATTTATTTGCACTTTCCTATCTCACCCAGTCGATGCTTGGTAAACATGTCGTTGTTGTTATTACTGGCTTTTTGAGACAAAGTCTCCCTTTGTAGCTCTGGCTGCCCTGGAATTCACTATGTAGAATAAAGGGGTGTGCCATCATGCCGAGTGCAGCCAGCACTCTTAACTGCTAAGCCATCTCTCCAGCCTGTTTTTATTTTATTATTTATTTTTTAACAACCCCCCCACCTGAGACAGGGTTTCTCTGTATAACAGTCCTGGCTATTCTGGAACTAGCTCTTATAGATCAAGCTGGCCTTGAAGTCACAGAGATCCACCTGCCTCTGCCTCCTGAATGCTGGGATTAAAGGCATGTGCCACCACTGTCCCAGCTATTTATTTAATTTTACATACGAATCCCACCTCCCCCTCCCTCCCATCTGCTCCTCAATGAGGGTAAGGCCTCCCCTGGGAAGTCAACTAAGTCTGTCCCCTGACCTTACTGAGGCAGGCCCAAGGTCCCCCGCCCCTTCCTAGGCTAAGCAAGGTATCTCTCAATAGAGAATGGGTTCCACAAAGTCAGTTTTAGGGTTAGATCCTGGTCTCACTACCAGTGGCCCTGTTGTGCCTGAGTCCTAGGACCTCGAAGAAGACCACTACGGAGCCACACTTCCGAATGCAAAAGCAAGGTTTTGTTTAAGTATGGGCTAGCACTGCCTCCCAGTCTGACACAGTACATGGAGGGAGAAGGACCCCATCTACTATTGTAAGGGGTTTATAAAGACGAAAACCACAAAACAGTCATAAGGTTACAGTCTCAAAATACAAAATTACGTATCCTATATCATAATTGGCTAAAGATTTGGTAAAGCTCAGTTGTTAGTTTCTGATAGGCTATTAGTATCTAAGGGGGATAGCAACCCCCCCTTACGTCCTCCAGACATCTGCTGACCTTTTGCTAACCACAGGGACTGTTTGAATGAAATATTACCCAGCTGATAGGGGAAGTTGGGTGGTCAACATTTTCTGTATGACTACAGGTGGGGGAATGGGCTGCAGTCATCAACTTTGTATAACTTAGATTTCTCAATTAGCTAATACTTCCCCTAAAGAGGGGTCCCACGACCTTCAGCTTTTCCTGGGGGCTGGGGTGTAGTTCAAGGTCCCAAAAGGGCCCAGCACAGAAATGGAATCTTTTCCTGCCTTTCAGCCCCACATACTGCCCAATATCCCCCCATTGTCACCTGCATTCAGGGGGCCTACTTCAGTCCTATGTAGGTTCCCTAGTTGTCAGTCCAGAGTCAGTGAGTTCCCACTAGCTCGGGTCAGCCGATTTTGTGGGTTTCCTCATCAAGGTCCGGCCTGTTTTTTTTTTTTTTTGAAATGGGGTCTCTTTTAGCCAAGGCTATTGTCAGATTTACTACCTTGTCAAGGATAGCTTATTCTCCTGCCGGTCCCCCACCACCCCCGAGACAGGGTCTCTATGTAGCTTTGGAGCCTGTCTTGGAATTCACCAGGCTGTCCTCGAACTCATGGTGATCTGCCTCCCGAGTGCTGAGATTAAAGGTATGTGCCACCACTGCCGGGCTTGTTTTTAAAGTGCTAGGTTACAGGCACAGACACTATGGTTTTGGTTTTATTTCCTTCCCTCTGCCGCCTCCTCCTCCTTCTGTTCTTCCTTCTCCTCCTCCTCTTCATTTTTTAATTTTGAGACAGGGTCTCATGAAGCCCAGGCTGATCTACAACTCACCAGGTACCTAAGACTGGCCTTGAACTTCCAATATTCCTGTAGCTATCTCTTGGGTGCTGGAATTACAGGCATGTGCTACGATGTGGGATAGCCTTTTCTATAGGAAGATCCACAGCCCGAGGCCAGCTTCAGCCACATAGCTAGCCCTGCTCTAGGGAAACAAAAACCAACCCAAATATAAGGCCCAGCAATGGAGCTACTGACTGATCATATCTGTAAAAAAGATATATCCCCTGTCATCCAGGGAACTGTAGGCCAGCTTTTATAAACTGGATGTTTTCTGTTGTCTGTGTATTGGGTTTCTATTTGAAAGAATGTAACCAGAAGGACAGAGTAATCCAGTTTGGGGTAGGTACTCAAAGTATCTCTCCTCTCTCCCAACCTTCCCATATTAATATGTGTTTTTTACTTATCAAGGAAGGGAGGAGGGAGGATTGTGCAGCATTAAGCAATTTAAAATTAATGGGGAAAAAATCAAACAAGCAGATTCTTAAATCTTAGAGGCCTGTGACCTCCCCATCTCCTCCTTAGAGATAACTATTAAGAGCCCGGTCAGTCAGAAAGGTCCTAGCTGCAAACCCGGCTGCCAATCGGAACGCCCTTACCTGTTGAGGAGGAGGCTTTGGTTTCCTTACGCGACTGTCTTCTGGACCAACCAGAGATCTCTAAGAAAGGAAGGCACCAATCGGACTCAAGAGGGAGGAAAGTTCGGGGCTGCACCTGCGTACGGTGAGTCACTCATCGGAGGTCCCTTTCTCTTCACCAATCGGAACGTGGGACAGCCGGGCGCCGCCCACCGGGCGTGAAGAGAAAGGCGAGCTGGGCTCAACCTGGCGGCTGGAGTCCAGTCCTAGCGCGGTGGATCGCGGAGATCGTCCCAGCCGAGTGGCTCTCCCGACGCATCGGGGTTTAACTGTAATGGGCACCGAGGGGAAAGCCGGGAAGAAACTGTTGTTTCTCTTCACGTTTGTGATCCTTGGTGAGTTCCCGGAGTTTTTGGAGGAGTAGGTGGGTGGTCCGGTCAGAGGTTGGACGAAGGCGCACCCCCACGCGCCCTCAGGAAGGGAGGAGTCCAGAAGCCTGCCTGCCTCGCCCGAGGAGTCCACTTTTCCGCCCAGGTCTGGGTACTCTCCTTTCCCTTCCCCCACCTGGATACTGGCTGTTTCCCCTCCCCCAAGCGGGTGATCTGTGACCCCACCTCCTACACCGTGGCCGGGAGCATTAAAAATAGCTGTGGGGGGGGCGGGTCCACGGTTCTGGTTCTCCCCTTCAGCCGGAGGACCCTTCCCGCACCCAACTATCCAGCTACTCATTCCCTTCCATATGTACCTGGGAAGGGCCGTCTTCCCCCTCTCGGAGGGCTCAGAGAGACCTTGAGCCTCTCACCCGGACTCCCTTGGCTCAAGTGTCCTAGGAGGAAATGTAATGGAGGTGGGGGTAGGGAATGTTTCCTTTCCTGGCTTTTGCAGAAAGGGTGTCTCGCTCTTGTTAAATTGTGGACCTTTTGGGATTAATGCGTCTGAAGAAGAAATGAAATCTCTAAAATAAACTTCTCAGATCATTGCATTCATAATTCCTTCCTTGAATAACTAGCGAGGAGTCCTTAATTAAGCTTGTTGACTGAGTGACGATTCCCTGGGGGGAGACTGGGTCTATTGGTTGGTTGATCGCAGAGCCAGAACTCTGCCCTCCCCCTTGTCCGGAATGAGAGGTTTTTTTTTGTTTCTTTGCAGCCTCCCTTTCCTGAGAAACAACCAGGCTCGCAAGCTTGGGCTTGACTGTCTCGAGGTGTGTTTGGATGAGGCTGAGAGTGAGGTTGGTTGGTTTGTGCCTTGGTCAACGTGTGTCAGCAACTGTATATTTATCTGTCTGATTTTCCCCGCCACCACCCTTCAGAGCCGAGGACCAAACCCAGGGACTTGGGTGTGCTATGTCTGGTCTCGAGTGTCATACACTACTGTTGGGTAGTTTTGTTGGAACATGTTCTTTATGAATCTGTTTCAAGGTTCGTGCTTTAGAGGAAACGAGACATTATAGTCAATGCTGGTGTCTTCCAAAGGTTTGTTTTGCTGCGTTTTTTGGAGAGCAGAAATAGACCACCCATGGTGGATAGATAACACCTTTGTCTCATCACAAAGCTGTAAACCAGTTTTGTGGGTGGACTAGACAATGGGTGATCCTACTTCTCTTTTCCTACAGATAAGGAAACGAGTCTTGAGAGAGGAAATGACCTTTCCAGTTTACAAGGGGGTAGAAGCTGGGGCTGGACTAAAGTCCTCTGTCCTCCATTCCTGGAGAGCCAGTATCTTAGGCATGGGGCACTGTCTGAGCTATTGCTTCAGAATTTGCTGTTTTATAAAGCAAAAAACAAAAACAAAACAACCTTCCACCAGATCTTTCTTTTCTCGCTTCAACTTCTCATTCTACTCGTCCATTTCTGCTTTTCCTCATCTTCCTTTCTTTTCCCAACCATCACTTATTTTATTTTAATTTGTAGCTTAGAAATGTTAACCACACCCATTTTCCTGTTTTGTGTACAGTTTCTTCTGGATCAGTGACAGCAGTTGTTAGGCTTATAAACTTCCTGAAACTGCTTCCTTCTAGCTCCTTCCCGCCTTCCTTTTCTTTTTCCCTAATTTCCTATATTGGTTCTATAGCAAACTACCGCACAGAGGATTGTGACAATGGCATTTTGAGCAAGCAGCCACGATCATAGGAAGCCTGAGGTGTTGCATTTGCTTGGCAGGGCAGTGGATCCTTTGGAATAAGGAGGTGGGGCTGGGGTATGGATGGTGGGGGTGGAGGAATTCACCATGCAACTTTTAAATCAAGGCAGACCTGGGGGAGGGGAGTGATTTGCTTAGTGCAAATGAGGATGGAAATGGTAGCCTGGCCACTTCATCAGGCATCCTGCTTTGCTTTTTTCTCTCTCTTGTGACCTTAAACTAGTAGTTCGGTCTCTTGAGCTATAAAACAGGTGTAATAATACTGGTCCTGCCCTTGCCGTGAGGATCAATGGAGGTAATAGCTACATCACAGAGACATGAAGGGATTTCTGCTGCACAGCTATTACCTACCCCTTTGGATTTTGTGAGGGTGTAAGAATGCTGTCCTTACCAGAGTAGGTCAAAGGAAGCAGGGAAATTCCCACTGTCAAGGCTTTATTTTAGCATTAAATTGAAGTATGGTCTTTTTTTGGGGGGGAGCATCTGGTCTGAAGCATAAACAAATGGCCACTGTGTCCTTTTCTTTCTGAGTCACTCTCATTGTGGTCTTGGCTCTCAGGGAGGGAGAAGAAAGGACAAGATAGTGTGAGCAGCTGAGTGAAAGACAGACAGCTCCAGCCTGAGGTACTTAGTGGGCAGGAACACACAGTGAGGGCTGAGCTTGGGGGTTGTAAGACTGGTGACCCAGAATACTGCATTCCATTCCCTCGAGAACTTGAACTTGGAAAAAGTTCAGCTACAAGCACTGGCCAGTGGATGGGCCAAATTTTATTGTATCCAGAAGGGAGGAAAGAAAGCCAGGGTTGGATGGAATGCTGACATTTTCGCTGTCTCCTCTTACCTGGGTGTGGGGTTCTCTTGCTTCTAAGAGGGGTGGATGAAGGCCGTGGCTTTTGGTTCTGCTGGTATTTCTGAAGAAGTCCCCTTTGAGGATTTCCAGTGTGCTGTTCACGGAGCAGACTTTCCTCAAAACTGTGAATTGGTGAGTCATGCCTACTGCTTTGTCCTGGGGAAATGATTGTTCTCTTGAAACTAGAAACTGGTGAGTGGCCACAGCTAGAAGGAGGAAATTGAGCGGTGGCGGCACTCCAGCAGGCTAGGCTTGGCTCTGGAATGCTTTCACCTGTGATATTTCACTTCTGCTTGTGACCTGGGCTTGTCCAGGCCCTCCACCGTAGCTCTTCTGTGGGCAGAGCTGCTGTGATTCTAAAAAGTGTTTATCCAAAGTGCATTGGTTGACAGGATTTGAGATTCAAAATATATCGAAGGGGTGGAGTGGTTCTCTCCCACTCTGCTCTTGCTAAACTATACCTGGCAGAGATTCTTTCTAGTGTTATGTTATGCAGACACATGTGTGCAGATGTGTATTTGTTTTCTCACCATTCTCTTACACAGAAGAGGCTTACAGTACAGTATGCATTAGATCACATCTTGTTTATTTTACTTAAAATAGCCTAAAATCAATCTTTCTTTCTTTCTTTCTTTCTTTTCTTCTTTCTCCTCCTCCTCCTTTTTTGTTGTTGTTGTTATTTTGAGACAGAGTCTTACTGTGTAGCCTTAGCTGGCCTGAAATTTGCTATGTAGATCAGGCTAGTAGTCTTGAACTCACAGAGTTTTGACTGTGTTTTATTCCCCCATGCTAGCATTATTATAGGGGCTATGGTCTTTGCTGCTTGGATCTGTCCAACCTCCTCTGCACAACTGGAATTCAAGGGGAAGGTGCCGACATGCCCCTCTCCCAAACCCCCAAAGATGGATTGAAATGCTACATACATTTTATGTGGTAAATGAGGAAGTAATGGGGCTTGATTTGAACATCTGTTGGCTTTGAGACTAGGAAATCTTAGAATTCTATTTCCCTCTGCACAGGCTCGGCTAGGTGTGAAAAGCAAACATGAAGTGAAAAAGAGGTTTCTCAGGATTGAGAGGAGGGTATGGGAAGCAGTATAAGCAGATGGGCATTGGGGTTTTCCAGGCATTGAAACCCTGGAGTTCGTCTGCGTGGGACTCCCTGATAAGCAGAGTTTCTGTCCAAAGTCCAGCTTGTGTCATTTGTTTTACAGTGTGGGGGGTGGGATTAGAGGAAGCAGCTGCCTGGCAGGAAGTATGATGCCAGGTCCCTGGGTGAATTCTGTCCTGGCAGGAGTCACTGTCCTTTGTGATGGGGGAAGGGGCCAAACAGGTCAAACTGGAAAGTCTACAAAGAGAGGGCGGGAGGGAGCCGTGGAGTGAAAGCCCCCTCCTCCCGCCACCATTATTGATCTCTACCGTCTTCAGAAGTTCGAGCCTGCTCTGTAGTAGGACTCAACACAGCCTTCCTATCGCCCAGACATTCTGTACCCGATCACTTCAAGCTCCAGAAAGTGTTTGTTTGTTCATTATGTCCAGAGCGTCTTCTGAAGTTCGTCTGCCCAGATGTGTGAAGGACTGTGTTCTTAGAGAAAACCAGAGATTGGCTGGCTGACTTCCCTCCTTTTCCTTCCTTCCTTTTTAAAAATCAAACTAGTGGCATAAAAGCGTCTTGAGGATTATTCTAATAGTTAACAGGATGTATATGGAGAGAAAACAAAGGGCTTCCTATTAGAACAGTAGAAGGAAGTAGCTGTTGTGCCGTGGGCTGGACCCTCATGTTAGAAACCGGGTTGGGGGGCTCTGTTCAGTGGAGCTTCAGGGAGGTTTAGGGAACATCTACAGCTAAGGACTGAAGTCAGCTTGTTTCTTTGTTCCAAGAGCTACAAGCATGATCCCCAACTTGCATATGGGGGGGCGGCAGGAAGTTTTGGGAGCAAAAGGCAGGAGGTGACTTTTGTGACGGATGTGGTGACTTGTGTCAGTAATGCCAGCATGCTGAGCTGAGGCAGGACTTGAAGAAATCCTTTGACAGCGCCATTGTATACAGTGTGCTCTGGTTATGCTCACACATGCCTCCTTTATCCCCTTTCTACTCTTGCCCATCTCCTTCCCTCAACAAATTCCCTGCCCACTTACACATCTTTCCTTTTACTCTTTTAAGGACTACATTTTTTTAGATTTCATTTGTGTGTGTGTGTACGTGGAGGTCAGGGAAGACCTTGTGTGAATTGGCTCTCCTACCATGGAACTGAACTCTGGTTGTCAGGCTTGGCGGGCATCTTTACCAGCTGAACCGTCTCTTTGGCCCTCTGCTTGGTTTTTTTATTTTGTGATTCACTGAGTTTAACCAAGGCCTTGGGTGTGGTGCTATAAACTAGTGGCCCTTGCATAACTCAGTTGTGGCTACACCACTGTAGACAGTGACTCCTCCACAGTAGCTATCTTGCCAATTACTGGGTGAGCAGGAGGGACCCAGAAGCCCCTCTTCCAGCCCGGACTGAATCTCTAGGGCCCAGTCGTGTGCGGGCAAGCACAGCTGTGCCGTGCCCAGATGACAGCCTTTCATTACCCTCCTCCACATCCTCCGGCTGTTACAACCTTTAAGAAACAATCTGTAAAATTCTATTTGTTTATTTTACTGTATATATGTATACGTGTGTCATGTGTGGAGGTCAGAGGCCAACTGTTGGGAGTTGCTTTTCGCCTCCTGCCTTGTGGGACTTGGGGATTGAATTCAGGTTGTCAGGCTCTTCCATTCTTTCCAACCCCCTCCCCCTCCCCCATCTTGTGAAGTTCTCAGAGCCTTGGAGGGGTGATACAAATGTCCCACGTAGAGATGAACATTCAGTAATCATTTATTTCCAGCATCTTGATCGGTTCTAAATCATTAACCACCATCTGCAAAAAAGAAGCTTCTTTGACTAATATAAATAGAAGGCGGTTGAGTAGCATGTCCACTTAGCAAAATAAAGCAGCAGGGCTCATGGCTTATGACCTATGACCTCCCCAGCCTGTGCTTTGACCAGGTCCGTGGTACTGTTCATAAATGCCCTCTTGTGGAGTAAGCCTCCGATCTACTCAGTGTGCAGTTGGCTATTCCTCTAACAGTCGTGCTGTTATAGTGGGCACGGTTTGCTTGGCAGGTTGGAGTTATTGCTTGTAAGATCCACAGTTGAGTAACAGAACTGATTGCTTTCCAGCTGTCTAGATAGCACCTGCCAGCACTATGAAGTCAGCCAGCAGGGAGGAAGCTTCTAGCTCAGTTCCAGCTTGATTTCTCTATATCCTGCAACTTAAGTATGTAAAGGTGTGTTGCTTTGGTTTATGCTTCATTTGTTTAATTATGTAAAGGTGTGTTGCTGTTTCACCTTGCCTGCCTAAGGCACCTGATTGATCTAATAAAAAGTTGAATGACCAGTAGTTAGGCAGTAGAGGGAAAGGCAGGGAGGAGAGAACAAGAGAATGAGGGAGAAAGAGAGGGTGATGTCTGGGCCAGCCAGCCAGACACAGAAAAACATACAGAATGAAAGAAAGGCAAAAAGTTTCAAGGCAAAATGTAGATGAAGAGAAACAGGTTAATATAAATGATAAGAGTTAGCAAGAAATGAGCATAAGGCCGAGTATTCATAACTACAAATAAATCTCCATGTCATGATTTGGGAGTTGGTTGGTGATCTGAAAGAAAGCCCATTATAGGTAGACAGCTAAGAGCAATGGATAATACAATATCCTCTATGTTTTGGTACCTCTGGTACTGCCTGACCAACATTTATAAGGAAGTATCTTACACTTGGCACTGAGGAGATTCTTTCT
>LOJH01067401.1:0-10225 GCA_001685095.1 Ellobius talpinus | reverse complement strand
CTTATTGGCTAACTCTTACATCTCAGTTTAACCCATTTCTATTAATCTGTGTATGGCCACATGGCAGTGGCTTACTGGGAAAGATTCAGCATGTCTGACTCTGGCGGCTCCATGGTGTCTCTCCCCTACTCTGCCTTTCTTTCTCCCAGCATTCAGTTTTGTCTTCCCCGCCTACCTAAGTTCTGCCCTATCAACTAGGCCAAGGCAGTTTCTTTATTCATTAACCAATGAAAGCAACACACAAACAGAAGGGACTCCTATACCAGATGACAACACAGATTCCTGGTTCCAAGGAAAACTAGGGGCTTAGTGGCCAGAGACTTAGATCTAGTGGCTCTACTATCAGTTAACTGTGACCTTGGACAAACCACAGCTCTGGGCCACTCTGGATTCTGTCTCTACAAGAAGAGGACCCTGGCCTCATCCCAGGATTGGGGAGGTAGTCTCCAGCTGGCCCTCATGCCCTGGATGTGCAGCAGGCTGTCCTGGCTGGGGACCAGAGTTCTACCATTTCTGTCTCTGTTACAGCATCACAGCAGCAAGAGTAGATTCCAGGCTAAATATGGAACCACAGACTCAGGCTTCTCCACCTGTAGGCCTGGGCCCAGCTGACACTGCTGCCTTCCAAGCCACTCCAAATGCTGATTCAGAGACTCTGCGCATGGCCAAAAGCCAGACGGGTCAGGAGGGCCAGGGCAACAAAGAACTTCCAGAGACATCAAAATGCAGCAGTGTGAGGCACTCCCCTCTAACGCAAAACAGGCACATGCCTGCCCGTTAGTTCAACAGCTCAGAAGAGCAGAAATGCCTGAGTCTCGGAATATACGTTTGTTTCCTACAAGGGAACAGGGACACAATCTTAAAACAGGAGAGTGCCCTTTGTGAGGCAGGACATGTGGGATGAGGTATAAGACCTCCCTCTTTAAATAAGACCATGTGACGGCACCACATCCTCACACAGACACTAGAGAAGCACTCCATTGCTGACAACATGCTTATGGGAGGCCGAGGTCTAGAGGGGGCCAATTTCCCATCTACGGACTCAAGCTAACTCTAGCCCAAGTGACGCAGTATAAGTCACATACCCCCCCACTCCTATCACAAATGCAGTGGCATCTACCATGCTGCCAGAGGCTCACATGTGCCCCTCTATAGATCTCCTTGAGCCTTGGTTGCAGAGTGACCTGATTTGATGGGGTCACGCAGGCTTAGGATAGGCCTAACAAGAGGGGATCTGGACATGGATACATAGAGAGAAGACTATGGGAAGGTGGGAACGTGGAAAAGAGACACATTCCCACCAGTAGAATGAAGCCGCAAAGCATTGTGGGAGGTAGAGAGAGAAACAGTGCTTGAGCCTTCATTCATACTGTAGCCCAGGGAGGACAGAAACAGTAGAAGATGACTCAAACTCTTGGCAAGTCTGTGTTCTCCACCAGTTGGGAGAGGGGTGAGGAGTGGTGAGAAGGGGGACAATGACCCTGAGGAGATTCCCTCACAGGCGGAGCTTCTTCCTGCTTAAATCTGAAACAAAGATTGCTTTGGAGACAGCAGAGGCAACAGATCCAGAGAGAGGATGCAGCCTGAGGCTAGGCAGAGGAACCAAAAGCTAACCAACCTGGTGGAGGGGACCTGGGAAAAAGGAGGTGGCAGAGCAGGGCAGGCAGGGAAGCCAGGGGAGGCAGCTGGAGGGTCGTAGGGAGAGTTGCTAGATATATGGGTAGTAGGAAGCAGTAGATAGATAGATAGACAGACAGACACATGTAGATACAGATGATATATTCAATGTGAGCCCCAGCATCGGTTCAGGGACTAGTTAGGTGACAAGAGAGTCATCCAGACAAGGAATGGAGACTGGAATCATGAACTGGATTTAGGACTGCCACTCTGACACACCAAGGTGCAGCTGTCCTGAGCTGGTGGTGGGGGCAATAGGGCCAAGGAACAGGGTAGCTGGGGAAAAAGCTGGCACTAGGACTTCCAAAGTCCCCGGCATTGACAGGCCATGGAGAACAGGTCCCTGGAGAGGATGGTGACCACAAAGTGCTGGGAGAGCAGGGATATGCAGGGTGTCTTAGTTAGGGTTATTACTGCAGTCGTGAAACACCATGACCAAAAGCAACTTGGAGAGGAAAGGGTTTATTCCGCTTCCACCTCCAGGTAACAGTCCATGACTGAGGGAAGTCAGGAAAGGAACTCAATCAGGGTAGGATCCTGTAGGCAGGAGCTGATGCAGAGGCCGTGGAGGGGTGCTGCTTACTGACCTGCTCCCCCTGGCTTGCTTAGCCTGCTTTCTTATAGAACCCAGGACCACCAGACTGGGATAGCACCACCCACAACGGGCTGGGCCTGCTCCCATCAATCATTGATTAAGAAAACGCTCTACAGGCTTGCCTGCAGCTGATCTTATGGAGACATTTTCTCAGTTGTCTCCCTCCTCTCATATGGCTCTAACTTGTGTCAAGTTGACATAAAATCAGCCAGCACATGGAAGGTAGGACTGGAAGCAGCGAGAGTCTGAGGGTGAAGGTGCCCTTCATGGGAAGGCCACCAAGGTGAGCAAAGCAGAGTGCCCATGGACCTGGCACTTAGGAAAATCCCCGTAATAAGGCCTCCCATGAGGGGACAAGATCCTTGAAGAATTGTTCATTTCTGAACCCCTGAAAGAGAAACTCCACAGTCACTAAGAGGCAACACTGAGGGGGTGGCAGGGGCAAGAGACTAAATCAGTTCACAGCTGCCAAGTGTGTCCACACCTTCTCAACGCTGCTCTGCCGCCCCGAGGAATTCTCTGGTGAAACGTGGAACTAAGGACTGGTCACGCTGATGCATTCCTGTTTCCAGATGCACTTTACAGTATCATTAAGGCAGAGTTTAGTGAAATGCAAAAACACATGTACAAGATTTGAAAATTTTGCTTCTATATAAAAAACAAAAATAAAAAACCCCAAAAGTCAGTCTTAAACATTATGTGTGTGAATACATACATATTCTATATACCATATATGTAATATATAAAAAATATATTATGTACCTACATAATATATATATATTATATATGTATGTCTTCAAAATATATTATATAGCTAAAGTTTGGATTGCAGATATTTCAAACCAAGAATGATTTAGGTCACAGCAACCTCTCATTTTGCTGGGAAGTTGGGTGGCCTGCCAAAGTCATGTCATTAATTAATGACATAGCCAGGACCAGAAGCCACACCTCCTGAAGTACCCCAGCTCCTGTTGGTACCACATGCTCCAGCGCAAGTCAAACTGATGTTAACAGTCACAGAGGCCATCTCAACCCTCTGGTCCCCACAGAAGGGACTGGGAGGTTCTGCTGTGTTACAAGCTGTACTATCGGTGGTTTGGGGTTCTGTTTTTACAAGTATCTTGGCTCTGTTGTACAGAATCACAGATATCTCCATGCCATGGTGCCATTTCTCACACATGGAAAGCTCTCCGAAGGCCATGTGTTGATGGCTTCCCCCCACCCAGTGGGATGCTTTGGGGAGGGGGTGGGAAGTCTAGGAGAGAGCGAGAGGTTTTAGGGTCTTGAGTCACACCCTTGAGAGGAATCGTGAGATGCTGATCTCTTCTCTCTCTTGGCCAGGAGTTATTCACAGGTCCCCATCCTGATATTGCAGCCTCAACAGATACCCAAAAGCAAGAGGGCCAACTGACCTTGGACTAAAATCTTCCAAACTGACAGCCAAAAACCTTTTTTCTAATTATAAGTGAATTATTTCAGGCATGCACTACAGTAACAGAAAGCCAACTAACACAGGCCATGTGCTAGCTGTGTGGGTCACACGGGCATGCAGCTGTGTTAGGGAGGGGGGCTGCCGAGGGGGGCAGGCAGACTGAGCCCACCCACACAGCACCTGCTGCATCCGACATCAGAAATGCGGCATGTCTGCTGGGGTCTTTCCTACAGACCCACCGTGGCCTGGTTCCACTCTGGAGTCAATTTGTTCCAAGTTCCAATTGGACTCCAGGGCAAGATCATTTTTCTATAAACTGCAAAGGACTTAAGCTTCAGATGAAGACTCTAATTAAAATATAGGGAGAAAGTTACATAAATATTTCCATAAAAGAGCAAAGAACGTAAAAAAATAAATTTGCAAAGAGAGAAACTATTTACAGCAAGCTGGCCAGTCATCAAAGAAATCAAGAAGGAAACGGTGATACCGTTTTGCCCTTATCAAATCTGGAAGAGCAGCCAGGAAGGCTGACCCAGGAGGAAGGAAACACATTTTCTGTCTGGAATGAGAGTGAAAGCAAGCTGGTGGCCTGTCTTCTGCAGAGCTGTGTGGAACAAGTGTTTAAAAAGCCGTTTGAACGCTTAACCTGACCTATGAGAGTGCACCTGGCCGACTGTCTCGGAAGTGTGTGCAGAGGCCACTGCCCCAGGACAGGTGTCCGCTAACTCCTGACTTCTCTGAGAAGCCACTGACACATCACAGAGATCTGAGGCAAAGGGTATTTGCTTTTTGATTCGACTGTAAAGAGCTGTGGCATCAACACAGGGGAGGAAACACTAAAAATTCTATGAGCCAGTTATGGGGCATTCACATCCAGAGGCTCACTGGCCACGACAGAGCCACTCAGAACCCTGGCAGGCCAGCTGCTGGATCGCTATGAGCCAAAGTGCCACCCTGGGAGGAGAGACAAGTGGACCTGCCCCTTAGCACCATTGCATGGCCTCTCTTTTGCCTGGATTTCACGTCTCTAGGATGACACGGCCCCAACTAAGGATGGGACAACAGTGTCACAGCTTTGTGTTAGAACAGACTCCCCAGAGAGAGCGTGGGGAATGGACACCTGCCACAATGGAAGGGGACAGAAGACTGGTGTGATCCACAGCAGGTCATCCCAGTGAGGGAAGGTGTGGGGTATAATGTCCAGGCTGTATCCCTTGATCCACCTCAGCCACACACAAATCTGTAGGTCTTTGGAATGACTCCCAATGTCACATACTAGCATCTTCTCAAACTCCCGGAGGCCAAAACAAGCCAGGAGCAAGAGAGCATTACTTCAGGGATTCAGGGACAGGATGAGACGCAGGCCAAGCCTTTCTGTCGTGGCCTGTGAAGGTATTCTGGGTCTCAGGTCACTTCTGCTGCTTCCCTTCACAGGCTCCACCCTACAGAGAACACAGCCACACAGAACCACAGGAAGTGAGTTCCACTACAACAGATCCACGGTGGCCTCCAGGTATGGAGTCATCTTCATTTTGATTTCTTCAGTGTTGACACAGGTAAAAAGCATTTGCCCAAACCCCTCAGGCCATGCACTTACACGCCCTGTATCCTAGTCTATGTAGATGCTACTTTGGTGAAGCATGACTGCTATAGATTGAGATGGCATAAAGATATGTTTGCAGGATCTGCAAACAAAATCGCACAGAACCTTGGAGATTGTCAGAGAAGTGGGATCTGGGATCTGGGAGTTACCACAGGGGTACACAGGAGATCTGCAATGAAATCAGCAAGTGCTGGGTCACTGTGGGCAGGTCACTGACCCTCTCCTGCTGATGCTTTCCTTACCTATAACTACATCAGGTGTGTGCTTTTCAGTCCCGGAGCTTAAGAACACTGCAGGCTCCTGGGCTCTTGTCAGCTGTTGAACTACACACACCTGGGTCCTAGGAATCTACATTTTGATGAGGTCCCTGGCTGATAGCAATGGACAGGGCCCAGACCAACATTTGGCAACAATAACAATGTGTTTATAGACGTTGGTTTGCAGAGTTAACAGTGCCTGGTTCCACATAGGAAGAATAACATACAGCCAGAAGAATAATGTAAACAAACAGGCTGGGCAGGACAGAGTGACAGAAATGCTTTGGGCTTAGAGTCTCTCTCATCTGAACCTTGCATCTCAAAAGTGTGGCCATATATTCATTTGTGCACTTTGTGTGCTGCATGTTGTTTAAGCCCATGCCCTTCTGTAGTCACCCTGATTACAGTGGGGGAACAGGACAGAGCTGTTTTCTTCTACCTCCATCCCTTAAGACAAGAGGTGTTTTTTCCTATGTCTCCTCAAGGTTCTGGGGGAAAACCAACAGACCAGCATCATGAAAATCCCCATGTTATTTCTACAAAGCACATGGTTCAGCCTGGGCTCCCTATACACTCAAGAAGTGTCCTGCCTCATCTCCAGATTCCTTGTCACTTGCCTTTCCCAGGAGTTGTATGTCTCCTGCCCCTCCAGGCGTGGCTCAAGCCATACTGCCTACCCAGCCCCCACTGCTCAGCTGTCTCTCACTAACAGTCTACAAGCCCTCCCAACTTCCGGATGGACGGGTCCTCCCTCCATGCATATGGGCTGTGGAGGACGCACAGGGATGAGCTAGGCAGATTCGGAGCCTTTGCAGACCTGCTGACCTTGTTTGAAGATGATTAACAAACTAATTACAACATAGTGTGAGTAAGGAAGGCATGTGCAGCAGAGGGCATGCTGTCTGTTAATTACAAACCTACTGTGGTGCTCTCTAAAAATAGTGCAACTCCCTCCCCTGGCAGTCTAGGGACCCAAGAATAACGCAAGCTGAACTCCCGTTCCCCTGGGTCTGGTGTCATTCACATACCGCCACATACATCAGAGGCCTAAACACCTCACAGTGCGCACATGGGCCAACCAGGGCTGAGGCTGCATTCCTGACCCTACAGTTGGTCCTGTCTCACCTTTCAGGAGGCCTGAGGATCTCAGACTCATCACCCAGGCCCCACCCAGCCATGGCTGAGACATTCTCCCAGGGCCAGGTGGCATTGGGACCCCACAGCACTGCTCAGTCATGTCCCCCAGCCAAGCCGTCTCTGGAGGGTCAGCATCTCCGACAAGCACTCTCCTCCCCTCCCACACCATTGCCAGCATGGAAAGTCAGTGAGGGAAAGATGAAGAGGCATATCTATTCATCTCTAAAGTGATACAATGGCCTGCTTTGCTTCTGACTCCAGAGCAGGAGGTCTGAGTCCAGACAGGCTCTGCACTTCAATGAATACATCGCACCAGACAAATGGCTTCTCGGCCTCAGTTTTTCTGTCCGTGAAATGAAGTCAAGCCCACAGAGTTGATTAAAGGACCGGGTAAGCTAGGATAGGCTAATTGCCTTCAGCAGTCGGGAACACCCCACCCTAGTGCCAGACTCCCTAAACCCCATCCCTCTGCCGTCATTTGCTGGTTTCAGCTGGCTATGAGGCCCTCTAAGAGGACAGAGTGTCCCGTACGGAGATGCACACAGCACACAGAGGGCAGGTCATTGACCACATGAACGGCAGACACCCACATAGCAAAGGGACAACCTTGAGGCAGGGGCATCGAAGGTGGGAGAGACCGCATGATGTACACAGTAACTACAGAACTAGCACCTTCATCCTGGAAGCTTGTGGTTAGGCTCCCAGGGAGTTCTGTGCAAATAACTCTCCTGCTTTCTCTTGGGTCCCAATCCACTTAAATTTAGCTCCTGATGGTCTTCCTAGTCATGCTGCCTAACTAAGCCTCCACCTGGGACACCAGGACTCCCCCTCACATGGTGGGATGGTCACTTCCTTTCTGGCTATGTCTCTCCTCCATTGCTCCACAGAGGCCAAGTCACACAGTAGTTATTTAAAAGAAGACAAGAGAGTCTTCTCTCTCCCGAAGAGCCTCCTCCCTCCCTCCATCTGCCCAACCCATCCTTCCTTCAGAACTCCCATACTCCTCAGATGCAAAGCTGGCCCTGCCTTGGCTCACATGACTTGTGGCCATTTCCCTTTGCCTAAAAGCCCCCAGTACACCAACATCCACCCCTTCTGTCTGCACTTCCTTAGCCATGCCTTTCCTGTGTCAAGCCTAATTCCTCCCTGGAGCTGAACATTCTCCACCCAGGTGGGTAATAATACCGCCAGGTGCCAGGGGTGTAGGAAGACTTAGCAATCATTCTCCAAAGGATAAGGATGTTCACTCTGGTCTTCAAGCTCGGTAAGACAAACCATAGGGCTCAACACCTGTCTAGTCTCTGGTTTTTGGCCTCTTCAGCAGTGTGAGGTATTGGTTCCATCTCATAAAGTAAGCCTTAAATCCAAATTTTAAAGTGTGGTTGATTACTTCCATAACGTCAGTAGACCTTGCTGGCAGACCTTTGCTGTTGTAACCGTGTCAATAGCCTATGGTTCTGGGGAGGCTCCATGGGACCCCTTTGACCCACAACTCAACAAGATGCAACCCATTCCTGGCACTGGAGGTTTTTCCTGGTGGCATAAGACGTGAGGCCAGAGCACTGTATATACTGACTCCATTTAAATTCTTTGTATATATTTTAGGACGCTTCTAAGTAGTAAGTTCACATAAAGGTTTTCCAAAGGCCTTTAGTGTTTGTTGTCCCTCCCCATATTTCCTCCTGTACCTTATCCTGGGAGAAATGGACACAAAGTCCCGCCTCTAACTAAGAAGCTATTTGCAATTGCTAACTGCTGGGGAAGGGAAAATTAGTTTTCTCCAATGGAGTCTCACACCACTGTGGATATCAACCATACACTAAGGCAGTCCCCATGCTCAGGAGCAGTTGGCCAGCACAAAACAGACTAGATGTGTGTGTGTTTTGTTTTTGTTTGTATTTTTGTTTTTAGACAGAAAGAACATGAAGTTGGGTGGGTAGGGAGGTAGGAGGCTCTGGGAGGAACTGGAGGAGAGGAAAAAATATGATCAAAATATATTGTACAGAAAAATTTAAGGGGAGGGAGGAAGGGAAGGAGAGAGGAGGAGGGAGAGCAACCAAAGGCAGGAGGGACGGGGCTACGGTAGCCCAAGAGCACTCTGAACAGGCATGCTCTTCCCAGCTACCAGGCAGCAGAGAAAGCACTCCCTACCCCAGCCTGACTGCCCTCCCTTTTGTGTCATCTGGAGAAAATGCCAGTGGCTAAAGGATGCCAGAAGCATTTGTAACGATAACAAGGAGAGGGAAATCTTCAGCTCCACTCTGGGCATGGGCAGCAGAAAAGGAGGCAGCGGGGAAGGAGGTTCTTGGAACAAAGAGATGCCACAGGGCCAGGATGAAGCCAGTCTGCAAATTTAAATCTAAGAGCAAAGTATTATTGGAAGAATAGCGAGGGATGCAACACACATCATTCTGGGATGTAGGAGGCCTCAGGACTTTTACAAAAACAACAAACAAACAAAAATCCCTCCATATTTAGGCCTGAGAGTCTGAAAACAGCACTTGCTATATCTGGTCTTCTGTCACTGTGAAATGGAAAAGTTAGAAAAACAAGTGCCTGAGAGCTCATGATGCTGGAAAGAGACAGAAATTGTGTGTGTGTGTGTGTGTGTGTGTGTGTGTGTGTGTGTGTGTAACAGCCTGACAGCATCAGGCTAGCATGTTAGTCCATGAAAAGAAGGCGAATCAAAAGCCATATTATGCCAGAACCTCAGTTCCAGACATCGATGGTGCATCTGGTAGGGTACCTTAGCTGAGAGAAGCTCTGAGCCCACACCTTCAAGTTGGTGGCTGGTATCCAACCTTCTATGAATCTCACCCCACTGGGGGCCTTCCAGGAGGTCAGAACTCTACCAACACTCCGCGGGAGGCCCAGCACTTCAGATGCAGAGTGAACATAGAGAGCAGACTACAGGGCAGGGGATAGCCAACCTAACAAATTTTCTATGCTGCAAGAAGGGAGCTGGCACACCGAGACAGACAGGACCAGGGCACCCAGGGAAGCTTGAAGTAAAGGTCACAGCAGAGATGGTCTCTGAAGAGTGGGGTCAAGGTCAAAACCTTAACTTCCCATTAGGCCTGATTCTAGGACAGAGAGGATCCAGTTGGTATCAGGCCATGATGAACACTGAGGTCCCAAGGATGGGACTGCTAAATGTTGGTGGCCAGTATACTAAGAGAAAGGAACCAGTCACAAAGGACTATATATATTACAATTCCATAGCTAAGAATAATTGAGGACAGATACGTCTCCAGAGAAATCAGATTAGTGGTTCCCCAGGGCTGAGGGGATAAAGAGAAATAGGGAGGTGACGAGAAGGTCCTGGTATCAGATGGTAGTGATGGCTGCCAACACTGTGAACACATCAAACCTAGCTACTTTATAATGGTAGGTTTCATGGCATATACATTTTATCTCACTAAATCTTGTGACATGAAAGAAAAATAGGCCAGGCGGTGGTGGTGTACAATTTTAATCCCAGCACTTGGGAGGCAGAGGCAGGCGGATCTCTGTGAGTTCGAGAC
>LOJH01067400.1:11207-21432 GCA_001685095.1 Ellobius talpinus | reverse complement strand
CACTGTCATTAAGACAAAAAGGCAACCTACTGATTGGGAGAAGATCTTCACCTTTTGTATTTCTAATGACAGAGTGGAAATTTCCATCTCACCACAGTCTGGGAAACTGTTGAGGCAGTTTCAAGTGATTTGCATTTCTTCTTTGGAGAATTTTCTGTTCACCCTCAAAGCCCATTTTAATTTTTTGGTTTGTTTGTTTTATTTTGTTTTCTCTTTCCTTTATTTGTTTTCACGACAGGCTTTCTCTGTGTAGCCCTGGATGTCCTGGAATTCACTCCGTAGACCAGGCTGGCCTCGAACTCAAAGATTCACTTGTCTCTGCCTCCTGAGTGCTGGGATGAGAGGAATGCACCACCACGCCTGGTGGTTTTTGTTTTCCTACTGTTTAGTTATTGAGTTCCTTTAGTTATGGAGTTCTAGATGCCAAGCCTCTGTCAGAAGAACAGCAAAGGGTTTCTCTGTTTTATTGGCTTCCTCTCCCTGTCTTCACATCGCCTTTTCCGGTCAGCAGCTTTTCAGCCTCACGTTTTGTGAGGTTCCAGTTGTCAGCTGTTGGTTTTATTTCCTGTGCTACTGGGGCCCTTCTCAGAGATCCCTTTCCTTTGCCTGCTGGATGAACTATATTCCTCCTCTTTTCTTCTGGAACTGTCAGGGCATCAGGGCCTGTGCTGGAGTTGTTGATCCACTTGTTGAGTTTCCTGTAGAGTTCTCACTAGAAGTAGTAGGATCTAGTTTCATTTAGGATCAGCCTCATTTTTCTACATGTTGAGATTCAGTTTTCCCAGCACCAATTATTGAAGATGCGTTCTTTTCTCCAATGTATACTTCTGGCATCTTTGTAGACAGAATCAGGTACTGCAGTTGTGTGGACTTACATCCGGGTACTCTATTCTTTTGATCTATGCATCTGTTTCTGTGCTAGTAGTGTGCTATTTTTTTATTACTACATCTCTGTAGTATAATTTGGAACCAGATGTCACCTCCTACAGTGTTCTTATTGTTCAGAATTGCTTTGACTGCCCTTGGTCTCTATGCATCCGTATAAATTTTGAGATTGTATTTCTAAGTATGGGAAGAATGGTTCTGGAACTTTGATTGAGAGTGTACTGAATCTGTGGATTACTTTCAACAGAATAACAATTTTCACAAGATTTCTTCTCATCCATGACCGTGGGGGGTTCTTTTCATTTCCCAATGCCTCCCTTAGTTTCATTCTACAGTGTTTTTTGTTTCCTTGGTTAGAATTATTCCCAGGTAGTTTATTTTTTAATGTTATTGTGAATATGCTGTTTCCCTGATTTATCTTTCAGTTTGTTTGCCACTGGTATATAGGTAGGGTATAGGCATTGCCTGTATAGGTGCAGTGTTGCTCCCAGAAGACATGGGGTAATAAACAAAAATCCCAGTGCCAGGCATGGTATATTTCCTTGCAGGTTTTTGACCATAGAACTATCAAAAACAAAACAAGAGAACACAGGTTATTGCCATTGATCTTCACTACCCAGCACAACTACAAGAAAAGACCTTTTTTGATGAAGATACTACACACTCCGACTGTGGGACCTGGAGAAATCAATCTCAGACTAACTAGGAAACTTCCTTCCTCTTGGGTAGCCTTTATGGTGATATTCAGTCTTCTGGGGGAGAAGAAACACCAGTGGTTTTATCCAACATTGGACCCTGCATGCTACAATACTGACCTAATAGGTAAACTATTCCTACTGCTGCAATAGTGGTACGATTGTTAGTGAGTAACCAACCGCTTTGGCTCAAGGCCTGTTCTCTAGCAGAAAATTATGTTTAGTACTATAAACATAGTCAAAAGTTCATGACTAGGAATATATAGGCCCTAGGGCAGAATGTGCTATTGTTATTTTGCCAAAGGTTCATATTGCCAAATTGTATTTTGAATATTTGTCTTTACATCCATTGACCACCTTTGCCTCTCTCCACCTTTGACAGAGAAACTTCTTTCCAAAACGGCCAGCAGTCAATGCAGAGTCTCATACCTGATGAAGATGCTGGGAATAATGGACTGTGAGTGCCCAGCCCTAGACGGGGCATCTCTATTGCCACCCCACTGAGGGTCAGGTGACATCATGGAAGAAAAGGAAGGAAGCGTGAAAGAGTCATAGGGAGCAGAAGAATGCTGCCAAGTGTTATTTTTTGAACTAACATAACCATTGCCTTCATGAATTCACAGAAATCGTGGCTGCCTGTACAAGGTCTATACAAGACCAAGGAGGTAAAACTTCCAGCGAAGAAGGGGAAGAACTCATGTAGCCTAATACCTACCCAGGGAGTTACTGGCTGCTGAGAACTGTTAAAGAGGGAAACCCCTATTTTTGTGGGTGTGGATTGGCCTTTGGTTAGGTTCCCATGCTCCAGGGAATGGCTGCATACCCTTCCACATAGACACAGAACTAAATAGACTCAGCAGCTGTTGTTTTTAAGTACAGGCTATGATATTGGAAGGTGAGCACGGAGTGTGTATGTGGCAGGGTCTCTGAAGAGAGTAGGAAGGGAGAAATTGAGTGGCTAGGAACATATCCAGAAAGGGGGTGGATATGAATATATTTCATTATATACACACATGGAATGGCCAATGAATTAAAAAATTATAAAAAGAATAAATATAAATAGCCAAAAATGGTTAAGAATGTACAGCATTCTTAGCCACCAAGGAAATGTAAATTAAATTAAAACAACATTGAGATTCTGTCCTACCCCAGGCAGAATAACTATCATCAGGAACACCAAGAGCAGCAAATACTGAGGAAGATAAGGACAAAGAGGAACTTTGTATTCGATGGTGGTTTTTCCAAACTGGTTCAGCTACTTTGGCAATCAAAAGTCTAGAAATAGAATAGTATGATCCATCTATACTATTCCTAAATATACACCCACAAATTCTAAATAAACGTTCAACAGATATGTCTGTCCATCTATAGTTATTTCTGTAGTACTCACAGTAGCCAAGATACAAAACCACTTTAGATAGCTATCAGCCAAAAAAATAAAAATGGATAGACCTGGCCTCAAACTCACTAGAGAGCCACAGGTCATCTTGAACTTGAACTTCTGATCCTTCTGCCTTTACCTCCCAAACACTGGGACTCCTGGCTTACAACTGCCCATGAATCCAGGCCTTTAGGCACGCCAAGCTAACACTGAACCACTTGAGACACCTTCCCTGTATCCTGTGGACTTTTGATTAGTCAAAGTCCAAGGTCAGTTAGAGCAGTGTTTCTCAACCTGTGGGTCTTGACCCCTTTGGGGCCCAACAACCCTTTCGCAGGGGTTGAATACCAGATATCCTACATATTGTATATTTACATTATGACTCATAAAGGTAGCAAAATTACAGTTATGAAATAATAATGAAAATAATCTTACGGTTGGGGGTCACCACAATATGAAGAACTGTACTGAAGTGTCACACGTTAGGAAGGTTGAGAACAACTGAGTGAGAGATGATGCAGGTTTTTGATAGGAGAGAATAGAAAGAGAACCTCCAAGCTCTTGGTTACATTTTTGAAGGAAGCCATCTATTCCACGCTCCTAAAAATATCAGGCAAGGGGAGTGGCTTTGCTGGCAAGTCGTGGCACCAGTGGATGAAGACCAAGTTTCAACACAGCCCCAAAGAAGTTCTTTCACAGTGGGAATTTTCTGGTTGCCAAGTCAGTGACTGAAAAAGAGAACAGAGGGAGGATGCAAGTGGTAGGAAGGGAAGGGAGAATTAATCCAAACGAGGGCCATCATCTGCACTGGTCACAAAAAGAAATGCATCCTTTCTCTGCAGAATGACAGTCGGGGTCAAGGGAGACCTTCCTTTGTTTCCCATTACCATAACAGCTTTGCTTTTTTTCTACAGCGACAATACAAAATTTCTGTGTTTGGAACTTACAATAAAATGAACTGCCATTCTCCGCTCTCATAAAAGGATATAAATTTCAGCTGAAATAAAAAGATTATTTCTGTAAAACCCAACCGGCATATGTGTCCAGCTAGGGAAGTTAGCTCCAAAACTCAATGAACGTGGAGCCAGAGTTTGAGGCAACAAATGACATATTTTCTTTGCTATGGTTGATTTTTTTAAATGCCAGAATTGTCTATGGTTGGTTCTTGGTAGTTAATTCCAAAGATTCCTTATCAAAGCAAATACTTTTCCCCCAAGATATGCTATAAATTGCTACACTACCTCTTTGGTTTTTCTCAACCAATCAACCATGGTTACATGTGTTATTGCTTTCTATATCCATTTTAACATTTCTCATTACATGTGATACTAGAAATGGTAGTTAAAACACATTAGAAGGGAATGCTGGGAAATGATTCTAGTGTTGTCCAAAGTGGAATGAAATGTTAAAACAGAAAAAAAGCTTAAAAATGCAATTTTTCCCTAGTGTTCAGATTATACTTTAGTTTTGCCATCATATAAAATAAAGCAGAATAATAAAGACTCACGGGAAAAATAAACAGACTGGGCCTCACATCACTGCATCCTGACTAAGGAGCAGCTGCTTGATAAGGACAATTCTGCTTCTCTCTACCTTGTCCTCATCTTAAATAAATTTAGGACAGGAGAGCTGATATCCTATAGCACAATTGAGCATGCAAATCTTATGACTATGACTAAATCAAAATTACAACTCCTGTGCCCTCATCTTCCAGGAAAATATGGCCTGAGTTTGGCCAATAAGAGCTGCCCATCTTATGGATGCAACAATGGGTCCCGATTAGAAAGTCCATCAGCCAGTCAGGGAGACTTTCAGAACTTCTATAAGATGCTGTTTTATGTGTTCCACTGTCTGGATAGCATCGAGTGTTGGTGGGGGGGGGCTTGAAACTCCTTTAGGGATGTGAAATATAAAAGATGCTGCAGCCATCTCTACCATCAGGTGAGGATGAGACTGGCGAGGATGCAGACTCCCCTGGAGGAGGATACTGAAAATACACAGGAGTGGGGGCCATGCTCTGCTGGACCTCTGGGCCAAAGCACCCTTACTATAGACCTGCCTCAGAATGTTCTTCCACATGAAACATGGTTTTAAAGAGAATACAATGTCATGACTCACCCAACCACATTAAGAGAGACCTGTGTTCGAATACGAGCAGCATGCACTATTAAATTTATTACCATACCCACAAGACTGTGATTATTCCACTTTACAGATGAGAAAACTGAGGTCCTGAAAGTCAAATGCTGGCCCAGTACCACAGAACCTGGAAGGGTCGAGCCCCTGCGCTCTAGTACGCTCCCCTGGCGGCTCTCTGCGTCCCTGCACTCTAGAGTCTGAGAGTGCAGTGCCTTCCCCGGACTCAGTAGGAAGCTGTCATGCTACTGTATACTCATTTCTCCCTTCCTCAAGGGTCTTGTCATTTGCGTCTTCAGAGTCTCCTGACTTCCTTTCCCCCACTTTCTCTACAGCAGGTCTCGCTCAGAGCCTTCTGTTTCAGCTCTTCTCGCTGCCCTCATGGTACTCTCCTCCTTCTGTAGCTTTTCCATGTCAGAGTCCAGGAGGGCAGGACATTTAACGTTGTCCGCCCCTGTACCCGCAGGGCCTAGTCTACAGCGTGACACAAGCAGATGCTCAGCAAACATTTGCCGTACGTTATGAGCAAATGTCCCACGTTGAAGGCCCGGTTCATCTGGAGGCTTACGCTGCTGGGCGCCCGAGTAATTTGATGAGTCAGCAGATCCGCATTTATCCCCAAACTGACAAGTTCCAGAAATGCTCTAGATCCCACCGCATACAAGGCTACCCAGAAAGTTATTGAAAAGAACAGAGAAAGGGCCCAACTCCAGGGCCTGTGTGATTTATTAACAGCACCTGGCCAAGGAGAGGAAAAATCGAATGGCATCAGGTGCTGGATAAGGCTGGTACTTGGCCACATCTGTGCTAATCCGCAGGTTTCCATAGCACAATGCTCCCAACCTCTTGCTCTGGAGTCCTTCTCCAGACTCCCAGCTGAGCTGAGCTCTGCAGGAGATCCCCGAAGCCTGCTCAGCATCACAGAACAGACGGGGTTCTGTGTACACAGCCAGGGCACCACCTCAAGAGCATGCCTTGGGTAGTCTATCTGCTTTATCACTTCAGAGAGCGACTGGACCCTAAAATATAAATCAGTTACTTTTCAGGGGCAGTCCTCAAGCCACAGGAAGGGAATGGCTAAGACTAAGTACCCTAGTCCAATTTTTCAGTTGATAACTGTCTGAGACCATTTTGTGGGCTTTAGCAAAATGCCGGAGGTTGGGTGCTTTCTAAACAGATTTATTAGCTTATGGAAATTGTGGTTCAAGGATTCAAATGGCATGTTGCCTGTCTCCTGGGGGACACTCCCTGGCTGTGACACAACAGAGCACAGAAAGATAAAGGGGGTCTTCCACACACGAGTTAGATCAAGCATGTAAAGCAGCTTCACCATGCAACAGCCTGCTTTGAAAGAACCAGCCCACCCCAGGAAGTCAGTATTAATCCCTTCACTAGCACGGGAGCCCACTTGACCTGATTGCCTTGAGCTAAGTTCCAGCATGTCTCTGCATTGCCACAACTGGGGACTAAGCTTCCAGCACATGAAGCTGTGGGAGACACACTTGAGCCATAGCCGTTGGCCTTTCTTGATTCCCTGATGCTGCGAATTAAACTCTGCTGACACTTCTGACAACAGCTGCCGTTGTATCAGGGACTGAGATCCCCAAAGCGGTGGCCGTGCCTTGAGACTGGGCCTAGTGTCTTCCTCCTTCATAGCTAAGATCCAGAGCAACCCGCCTCACAGGCTTGTCAGAGGACCACATACGATCACATTTTTCTCAGTACCTATGACCGTTTTGTGTCTGTAACGGGCTTTTTATGAGTTGCCCTGTTTAACTTTTTTGTGCATGTGTGACGATGCCTGTACGTGGGGATCCCTTGTCTTTGCTTCCCGTGTCCTGGGATTCCAAATGGGCCTCTATGCCCACTCAATGTTGACATGCCTGCTGGGGATCTGAATTTGGGTCTTCATACTTTCTGGGAAAACACATCACCCTATGAGTCATCACTCTGGCGCCTAATGAATATATATTAAGTGCCTGTTGTTGCCATTCACTGAGTAAGCCAGGAAATGGGGGCTAAATCAATGAGAGTGCTTGCCTGCAGCCCACATCCTGTCAGGGAGACAAGAATACAAGCCAGAAGGTAGATTTGAAATGTTCCTGAGTTCTGGCTATCTCCAGGCCATGCTACTGTAAAATGCTCCTTGTCTCTTCTAGGCATTCTAGGAAAACCACTCAGCCACTTCACACAATGTGTATGAATCATGGTCTCTACTGATTTCTTTGTTCATTTCTCGTTTCTGACCCATCCACATTCATTAAATCCGGATGACTCACGGAAGTGATGGGACCAGAATCAAACAGGAAGAGAATTTCCAACCCTTCGAACTGTGGGTTCCCAGAAGAGTCTGGACTAGGAGTAGACCGTGGCACAAAGATGCCAACATAGTATGAAAGGAGAAAGATTAGCACACAATCCCTGAAACCCCTAGTGATAATAATAGTAAAAGCATATTATGCTTTGGAGGTGAATTCTTACTCTAAGTTCATTCCAAAAACAATGCCATCATGGTGGTAGTAAGAGGCAATTTCTTTGGAGACATAATTATGTTATTTTCTGATAAAATATAGAGGTGAGAGTTCATCAGCATCTGACTTTATTCCATTAGCAAACCTAGATGTTTGGATTCCACCACCTTGGCCCTTAGCATTGTGCTATGAATGCCCGTGTTAGCCAAGTTTCTCCAGATCTCCAGAGATGATAGAATGAACAGGTATTTCCAGTGGAATTTACTAGATTAGGCTACAGGCTTTGGGCTGTGCAGTCCAACAATGACTCTCTGTACTCTGGAGCTATAAACATGGTCGGATCTTAGTAGATGAGGCTACATGCCTCAGCCGTTCAAACCTGTTGATGAAGGCCTAATGGATTCCTGGAAAGCCACCTGTCTTCAGTTCACATTGGAAGGCCAAGGAAGCTGGGTTCTGGTATCAGTGAAGAAAGCTGGCAGCAGAAACCAGAAGGGAGACACACTCACCTGCAGACACAGAAGCAGAATTCCTATTAAAGCTGGAGTCATTTTAAGGGAAGTTACAAACTAAATGAGAGTTATTATACCAAATAAATTCATCAAGGGCTATATGTTTTGGATGTGCAAGGCGAAAGGGAAATGGCAGTGCACACCATGAAGGAGTAATAGTATAAAACGGTATGAGGAGAAATAGTGCAAAACCTGGAGCACTGATCTCCTTCTGGTGCACAAAGAATCTCCAGTGCTTGTTAATTAAGAAAGAGAAATACCTTGACTATCATTTCAGATTACATAATCAGCACATAGCAGCCTATGTGCTCAATTGTCTGCAGGCCTGCATGAAGCTGTGTACTGGTAGATGACAATGGGATGGTGGACAATGTGTCAGGCAGCATTTTCTGTGCTGTGGCTTGGAGTTTCTGAAGCTGTTTTAGTACCCAGTGTTCTTCCTACCTTACCTCGCTTTTAAGACTTTACTCTGCCATCAAGTCCTTTTGGGGCGTCCTTTTCTGATCCTCCCAAATAACCCAGTTCCCAGTTGAATGGCTCTCATGGGGCTGTGAGTGCCATCCTCACAGTCTAATGAGAAATTATGTCCATGATTCCTTGATGAATCCCAGTGTTCCTTTGTGCTTCTCCGTCCCTTTCTCTCTCTGCTCCTCCCTCCTCTCTCTCCCTCCCCTTTCCTTCTCTTATCCCTTCTATACCTCTCATCAGACTGCGATGCTCACAGGGTAGAGATCACATCTGCTTGTGTTCCCCATAGCCTTCCTAACACTCAGGCATCGTTCAGCAGATTAACCAAGAGAGAGCTCAGATTGATATTAGCCTAAAGTTAAATGAACTCATCTTGAGCTCACAAACACCCCCTTAAATCATCCCTGAGTGACGAGAACAATGAATTTTAGGCTATGGACTTCTCTAACCTGCTAATAGGAAACCCAGAGTCAACCTCACCTGCCTTTCTAGCAATCTCTTTCCAGTAGTCGTATTTACGCTGATTTCTAAGCAGTGTACATCTTACAGCAGCACACAGTTCTGCGGATGAGTTAATAGAGAGATGACGTAAAGTTTTCCCTGCTCTGTGGAGAAGAATAGACAGCTGCCCTTTAAATCTAACCGGAGGAACCTTTTACATTGTGTCGCTGATCACTCTGCATATACAGACTCAAAATCCTAGCTTATAGTTAGTGCTCTCTATGGTTTTTTATAATTTAAAAAGACCAATCCAAAACACATTTAAGGTATCTTATGCTATGTCAAGTGAAAGAACTAGGAAAGAGAGTGTGTGCTCTAGAAACACAAGAACAGGCCAAAAGCAACCCATTATACATGTGAGACAACACCTGACCTCTGCAGGGTGGAGCCTAAGAGACTGTAAGGGTCTTCTTGTGGGGAGGCGACAAAGTATAATTTTTTCTTCCCTTTCTTCTCTTCTCTCTTCTCTCCATCTTATCCCTCCCCTTTTCCTTCCACATATCTTCTATATAATTGAATATATGAACATAAATATAAGCTTTCTAAGTTGCCCAAGCTATCTTCGAACTTAATTTGTCACCTAGGGATGCCTCAAACATGAGAGCTTCTTGCCTCAGCTCTCCTGTGCTGCGATTACAGGCCTGCACCCCACACCTGGTGGATGTTCCTTCTTGATCCAACTGCGGATTCTGTGGATACGGGCAGCCTGGAATTCCGTATAGCCATGTGGTTATGTGCTATGTCTATTCTTCTGTGTCCATCCCAGGAAAGTTTTACAAGTTCAAAACAATTAGTGAAGCAAGGAGCTGACTTTATTTAGGAAGATGTAAAGAACTTAAATCGAAAGTCAGTTTAAGGTAGCTGAGTGATGACTATTTTGGGAAAAAAATTCTCAAGAGTTAGTTGGTGGCATCATGCTATCTTGAGGTCAGCTCTGCTTGAGAAGGGATTCTGTACCCTGCTCTACCGGGGTGACTGATTATGGACCTGGGGGACATTTGACACTCTGGGGAGAGTTGGAGACAAAACTTCAAAACCCAGCAAGCTGACTCCTGAGTTGGACCCTTGACCGCACCCTTGATTGCTGGCAAGCCTGGCTTCCTTTTGGAAGCACTTCAGCATAGTATTTATTATTATTATTATTATTATTATTATTATTATTATTATTATTATTAT
>LOJH01067399.1:0-10225 GCA_001685095.1 Ellobius talpinus | reverse complement strand
GGAACCCTGACTGCTCTTTGGACTGGAAAGGGAGGGGGAGGGGGAATGGGAGGACGGGGAGGAAAATGGGAAGAGGGGAGAAGATGGAAATTTTTAATAATAACAAAGAAAATAAAAAAAAGTTAGTACAGCAAAAATGAAAAAAAAGAAGTAGTAGAGCTCTAGATTCAGAATCGATTAGAAATCTATCTGCCCCAAGTGGTATGTGATTTGTTTCTGTCTGCTTTACCTTCTTTGTAAACATGCCTAAGTTCAATGTGGTCTGATACACACACACACACACACACACACACACACACACACACATACTCTGGTTATATTTAGTAATATATATGTAGACACATATACATATATACATGTAGCAACAATTAATGAAAAAAGAGGTAATGCATTTCAAAGAGACAAGGAGAGATATATGGGAGGCTTAGGAGGGAGGAAAAGACGGGAAAATGATGTGATTATATTATAATCTCAAAATGATATAATTAAAAAAGAGCACATATTATTCTTACAGAGGACCTAATTTGGGAGCCTAGAACCTGCTATTGGTGACTACCACCCACACCAGGCATTTCATATCTGCCTTTCTGCTTCCATTCTAATCCTGGGTATTGACTCTTTGGGACAAAGAGCAATTAAGAATACATACATAGATCTAATCTACATGGGTAGTAGAAAAAGCAAGATCTCGTGAGTAATTTTGGAGCATGTGGACCTTGGGAGAGGGTTGAACAGGAGGGGAGAGGCAGGGCGGGGAGCAGAGAAAAATGTAGAACTCAACAAAAATCAACAAAAAAATAAAAATGTCATTGGTATTATCCTGAGTTTCTGATTGTTCTTTTATGTTGGAACTGTTTCATTTAATGTAGTGATCCTGGCTTAGCTTTTTAATAATTTGAATACTGAATGATATTTCATGAGTAGACTCTATCTAAATGTGTTTATTTGCTTTCCTGTTGATACTCACATGTGTTGTTTTCAGGTTCTAGTTACTATGAATGAAATGCTTTTCCATTTGAGAACAAAACAACATTAATGTAAAACTTAAAACTTTGGAAGCTATAAGTGAAAAACATAGGGGAAGCATTTTAAGTTATAACTATCTGTAGTTTTTCAATATAGTTATACCTACATTAATTTCAAGGTGAAGAAAGTTGTACACAGGAGAGGGTAGTATGAAGGAGGCAGGAGGATTGGTCTAAGTTTAGATGACCCTGAGCTACATATACTTCCTCAGTAGCCTAAAAAGTAAAAACAAAATCAGCTAACCACTAAATTTTTAACTAACAAACAAACTAACTAACTCATTCTCTTCTACACAACAGAATAATCAAGATCCTATGGGTGTTTTGGGATATTTGCACCCTCAGTGTACAAATACCTACTAAAAGTATGAAAACATGTTTAAATGTTTGAAATCTTTAGCAATGAGCAAAATGCAAATTGAAACACAGTGAGATTTTATCTCACTTTGTTCAGAATGGCTGTCATCAAGTAAATGAACAACAACAGTGCTGATGGGATATGTCATTGCAACTACCTTGGAAGTCAGTGTAGATATTTTTCAAAAATATATGAACTTTAATTTTACTAAACTGTGTTGAAGATTAACATTATGTTTATGAAGGAAAGTGGACTGAACAGGAGAGCATCATGTTAAAATGAAATATTCCAAACCCAGAAAAAAAGCATCATGTACCATTGATGGGAGGGTGTCACCAGGACAATAAGTAAGCCTAATATGGGTATGGAAAGGAAGAACAGAACAGGCAAGCAAAGATCATAGAAGTGGTAAATAGGATCTCCGTACATTATATCTACATTCATAAATGACAAAAGTAAATCTCTCCCTTTGTACAGTTAATGTACTTTAACAATTGTTCTTTCCAGTTAAAAAAGACAGAATTAAATTAAGGATAAGAATAATCTAAGAGTCCCTAGAAAATCAAGAGTCAGAACCTGAATGAATTAGTGTATTATTGAATCACAGATTATTCTACCTGGAACTAAGCTTGCTTGGAGTTGAAAGGCAGGTTTAATAGGAATTTCTTATGAAGCACATTATTTGTTTTTCAAAGAGACACTAACAGGCCAAAAATATGAAAAGATACAACAGAAGTGAGAATTAATTATTCATTAAATCTGGCCCCTGGGGAAATGTTGCTTTGTAATGTACCTCTGATTTCAGTGCCCTTTAATTGTGCACGTAAAGGAGTGTTATTAAAATTTTAACACATACTTCCAACTCTCTTCTGTGGGTTCATATTAGCTCATCAGAAGTTGCTCTTATTCCAGCAACTTTCCAGCTAATTTGTGCCCAATGCAGGTAAATACAGTTACTGTTTCAGCAAACTTATCAACTACTATTAAAGTTAACAGTAAAAGACAAAATAGAATCAAAATGCTCTGAACATCAACGGTATCAAGGTAATGATACAGAGCTCCCAATGTACAGATTCTTTCTCTCTTCAGCTTGCATCATTATCTCTTCAGAACCCAAGAACTGGGAGCCTGAGCACAACTAGGCTGGAGATCAGAGACAGACTATTGGGTGGTAAATTGTGCAGGTCCAATTTCCTCCTTCCTTTTAGAATGCAAATGTGTTTGGGCCTGAACACCCATTCCAAGAAACCAGAGAAAATGTTCAAATCACCCAGCTATATCTTTCTAAGACCAACCGCAAGGAAAAGAATTAAAGAGTTAGTTAATAAAGCGTAAGTAGCTGCCTTCTGGTGGCCTGTTGTACTTTAATGCAGAGAAGAAAGGCCATAAAACTGGAATTTCACATTGCATTTCAGGAGACAGAACCTTTATTGATTACTAAAAATAATGCATCAGCAAATTTGCTAACTTTTTCTGAATGGAAAGGATGTTTGGTTCAGAGATACAGCTTACTCTTACAGTGTTTGCCAGGCATGCCAAGGCCTCAGGTTACATTCCTATTGGAGAAACAGAAAGGGGAACCTATTAAAGAGTGCAGAAACCCACCATGCATATTAACTCACCTCTTGAAGGAAACCATTGGGTGAAAGCACCGCTTAGGGATGAGAAAATGATGTTTATCACAACTATAAATCTGATGATTTTATTTAAAATTTTGTATTCATATGGAGTCATTGTTCTTACAGAAATATGAACATGTACAACTTTATTTGTACTTCTCTTGGGATTAGAAGATGTGCAATTCCTTCCTGCACAGGTTGGGTACACAAAACATGACCAAATCTACAGATCCTTTTATGTATATGTTTGTGTCTGTGTGTACTCATATGTGGAGACTGAAACTGTTTTTAAAGTAAGGATGTCTCCCTGAAGTATGAGCTCACTGACTGGCCAGACAGCCTGGTCAGTGCGATCCTGTTAGCCACTGAGTCATCTCACCAGCTCCATATCTACTTTGAATTCCAACCAACTCACTGGAAAAGAAAGTAAGTAAAACCAATTCTATTATCTAAACTATTTTCAAATGAAACAGGCATTTGCTTTGTATCAAACAAAAGATTCCTGTGGAAGAAACCTACATAAGGAAATATGTTCAGCCATGATTGAAAGCTTCAGATGCTACCCTAGGCCTCCCTGTCATTTAGTCCATTTGTCATTTGCTTGAATTCAATTTCCACTTTCATATCAACAATTAAACTTTATTCATGCCCCCAAATAAATACATTTGCCTTCTGTCTATATGATAGATTAGTTACTGGCTGTCTGGATAAATATTGCCAGTAAGTATTACAATATGTAGCAACCTCATTAGAGGGACAATGACAATGAAGGATGACATCCAACTGCTAGAGTCATGGATTAACGGCAAAATTCTGACTTTCTTTTTTAATATTAGTAATGTGGACTCATAAACCTTTGAAATATGGATGATGATAAAATACAGACATAATGATGTACAGAAAACATTGTCTGAAAATGTCATGAGCTATATAAATCATACTGAAGGGAACTATGTTCTACCCTGAGTGTCTTAGGAGGGCATCAAATGAGAGGAGTCTTTTGCATACCTGAACCCCACTATAATCGTAGCCTTAAAGTTATCATTACCTTTACCCTCTGGCTATTTTTCATTTATGAAAAGTAAACATATTCATTCTATTCTTTTTAATGTGCAAGTGTGTAATATGTATTCTTATGAATGGTATATTATATATGTGTTTTAATTGTATATGTATACATACACACATGCACATATATATATATATACACTCATGGGAGTGTGCATGTCTGTGTGTGTGAACAGAAGGAGAACTGAGGTGTCTCTATAAATTTCTTTCCATCTCATTTTTTTTGTGAGATAAACTTTTGAAATCTAGTGTTCAGCCATCAGCTGGGTTGTGTGACTGATGAACTCAAAATAACTGTCTTCACATCTTTCTATTGGTGTTTAGTATGGGTGCTGGAGATCTGAACTCAGATGTTGCAAACTCCTTACTAATTGTGCCATCTTCTTGGGATGTAAATATAATTATTACAAGGAATATTTGCATCTGGCTGTGCTGTTGGCTTTAAGGAAGACAAGATAAGACATTACTCACAACCTCATTGGGAAAAGACAAGATGAAAATTACATTGCAGTGAACAAAATGGAATTCATCTGCTTCTAGCAGTCCAAGTAAAAGAAAGGCAAGGGCTAGTGGAAGCATGATAACTTTCTTTTATCTCAATTAATCTGTTTCTCAGATTTTTTACAGCATCACCAGTTCTCTCCTTCTTCTTTTAAAACCTTTACCCATTAATCGTATTCATCCTGAGTTCAGTATATTTTTCCCATACTACAAAATGGGGTGACATGAAGTTTCTACTTCAAGTTTATTAGCTGTATACATTTATTATACTAAACATATAGAAAGTGCAGGAATTAATGCAGTTTTGAGCCATCCAATCTTTCTTTCTACTGGGTGACATTCTAGGTTTTCATCACCCATATAAACGTGTTCCAATTCCCTCTATAGAATTTCTGAAGCAAAATCACGAATTGTTAAACACCAGAAATTTCCAGGTTGCCCCATAAGGTAATAAATATCTTACAAAATAAATAAATCACATTTGGACAATATACTAAATGGATCCTACATTTACAGCAAGAATCTAGAGAACTTTTCCACGTCTGTTTCCATATACCAGTTTGGTGGAATTAACTCTCCATCACTATCTGTTTTTCTATCATTTGTTTAAAAGGAGATGTGATATGTGAGAAGATGTGTGAGAGGCATGTTGTGCATATCCTAGACCTCATCAGTCAAAAGCACAGGACACACAGGAATAATTTTGATCTGTTGGGAAGCAAGTGATTGGGGGAGCAGAAAATCTATTTGAAAAGAATACTTTGTTTATCGAAGGGACTTCTGGTTGACTTAAGAGGTAAATCAAGTCTTACTGCAGACATGAGTCTCATGCAGTGGGTGACTCTGGTGTCACGCTGTTGGGCAGCAGCCAGGGAGTTCTAAGTGCTGGGAATGGAGACAGAAAAAAAATGTCAGCAGTCAGAGTAGAGAATGGCAGCATGTTTTTATGTCCTCACCCTGATTTCATGACTACCCGAATAAACTCAGTGTTTATGAAGTACACAGAGAAAACATAAATACAAAGTCAGAAAGAAAATTAAAATTGTCATGAAACATGATTATTCATTTTCTTTTAAATTTAATGGTAAGTGAAATATTTAAACTGTTTAATTAAGAATATCAAAGTTTTTAAAATAGCATGTATTTTGAGATCAGTCTTCACTCGGATGTGGGCTTGATGAAAATCTTTTCCAATTCAGTAGGCTGCCTTTTTGTCTTATTGACTGTGTCCTTTGCTTTAGAGAAACTTTTCAGTTTTAGGAGGTCCCATTTATCTATTGTTGCACTCAGTGTCTGTGCTACTGGCATTATATGACAAAGTGGTCTCCTTTGCCCATACATTGAAAGCTCCTTCCCACTTTCTCTTCTATCAGGTTCAGTATGGTCAGATTTACACTGAGGTCTTTAATCCATTTGGACTTGAGTTTTGCACATGGGGATAGATATGGATCTATTTTCATTCTTCTACATATTGACATCCACTTTTGCCAGCACTATTTGTTGAAGATGATTTCTTTTTTCCATTGTATATTTTTAATTTCTTTGTCAAAAATCAGGTGTTCATAGGTGTGTGGAGAAATGTCCCATTTCTAATCACCTAGCTTAGGGTAAGAGAATCAAAAGATTCATTACATTACCAAAACGACATAGCTGGCTGCACCAACAGGTGGGGAGATGGTTCCATGTGCTCCCTTATGTCTTTTTATTATTAAAGATGAGATGTGTAAATTACTGCATTTGCATATATTGTAATAGACTTTACTTAGGAGGCAGACATAATAAATCAAAATGTTGTATTGATACTTTTTGTGCTGTGGATGTGAGTTTGTGCAGGTTCATGTGTGTGTATGTCAAGACCAGAGGTCAACTTTGTTTACTGTTTCTCAGGAGTTATTCATTCATCTTGTATTTTGAGATAGGAGAACTCACTGAGACTTGCAGCTTGCTGAGTAGACTCTGAACCCCAGGGATCCCTTTGTCTTCAGTGTCCAGTGAGCCCCAAAATCTACATGTTTTTATTTCCTCAGTGCTGGTATACAAGTGTGGTACCACACTCAGGTTTTCACTTGGAGTATGGGGATCAAACACAGGTTCTCATGCTTAGGTGGCATGCAATTTAGCAAATGCTCTGTCTCCCCAGCTTGATTTTGATATGATATGATGAATTTTTAATAGAAATAATCAAGAATTTGATTAATATACTGTTCAGAGTTAGACAATATTCTTATTTTAAAATAACTATTTTTTGCTAATTCCTATTTCTTCTCATATGTTACCATTCTGAATGCAGTCTTCCCTCCTCTCAGTTCTTTCATCCCTCTCCCCCACCTTCTCTCTCCCTCAGATCACTCCTCCAGTTCCCTTAAAAAAAGAAAAGGTATCCTAGGGATAACAACCTAACATGGCATAACCAGTTACCTGGAGAGATTACTGGAATTGGGGGGAAATAACTATTTCATGTTTATTTAATACAAGTATTTTATTGAACTCTATCCACATAGTGCTGATTTTCCTATTCTAATCACATAAAAAGATACAATTCATTTTCTCTAGTGCTTTCATGATGTTATGTACTCATTCAACACTATCTCATTTCAAAGTATTTTTATTACAACAAAAAAGCAAGGGGTTATACTCTGCAGTTACTCACAGTCCCTTCCTCCCACTGCCCTTGGCCAACACCCATATGCATATTGTGTTCATTTATTAACTAATATGGAGCTTTATATTAATTGATTTAGATTATGAATTGACTTTAGTATCTGGCTTCTTTCATTTAGCATAACATATTCTAGACACATCCATATTGTAGCATCTATCAATAGAGCTCATTGCATCTAATGGGTAAATAATATTTGTTACATGACTGTAGAATATTTTATGCTACATTGTTCAAGTTATAGCATGTGGTGGTTTTTTGTCAATAGTGTTCTTTATAAATAGTGCTGCAAAGAAAACTCATGTATCTTGCTTGTATTTCACATTTCAATTCTGAGTTGACTATGAGACATATATTCATAGTATGATTAAATATTTGCACAACTACTGAGTTATTTTCTACGAAGTCTTTGTCATTTGACCTTCCTACTAAGCAGTAGGGCAGGTTCAAATTTCTTGAGATTCTGTCCAAAACTTGATATTTTCCACTTTTGACTTTTGAATTATGTCAATTCTAGTGGTAATAAATTGGTACCATGTTTGGTTTTGATTTTGGTTCATTCATTAATAGTTCTAGTGCCATGCTTTATATATTTTTCACTTGCATGTTTTCTTTAGACAATGATGCATTTATTCAAGTGTCTTATACTTTGGTGGGCTGTCTTTTATATTGTCTGCTGGTGTGTATATATTTACATATTAATGTATTATCTCTAAAATTACAAATATATTTTAAATATGTGATGATTTCTGTTCACTTTTCATTCTCTAATCCTCTTGAATGCAGAAACAACTCTATTTATAAGCAGTTTGATGTCTTTGTGTGTATATCTATATGTATGGGAGACTATGTTCATAAATATTGTAAAACTAATAATTAATTTACAGTAGTTGTTTAATATTTTAAATGTGAACATTTAATGTACTGTATGGTATTGCTACCTTCTAGCATACTCTTAGCTTGGTGGCTTGATCATGAACAAGAAGAGGCTTTATCTGCTATAATTTTATAGTTCACACACAACTCTAGTGAACAGAAAAGAAAAGAAGACTCTTCAAGAGTAGCAGGTACAGTTCATTCTTGGGGTCAACACCTTTTCTTTTGATTGGTACTTTTTATTCTGCTACCAATTTTA
The DNA here is from genome assembly GCA_001685095.1 of Ellobius talpinus. NCBI lineage: Eukaryota > Metazoa > Chordata > Mammalia > Rodentia > Cricetidae > Ellobius > Ellobius talpinus. The sequence continues at coordinate 1,860 of LOJH01067399.1, read as the reverse complement.
CTAAGGCTCACTTTGTACAACATGTAAGGTAAATGAACGAAAAGAACCATATCAAGGTTGAGCTGCAGAAGACAGTGACAACAGACAGAGGTCATGAGGAAAAGAGAACCATGGGAAACTGGACATGGTTGGTGACTACTATAACACTTCATTAATATTAGACCTTCATACACTGGGCATCCTGTTTGTAATAATGTACAGCAATTCACTTCTGCAAAGAAGCTTGCTTCCTAAAAGTCAAGACACTCAGTGCTGATTAGTCTTTATTACAATTGCCCTTCCAGCTCATTTGTACATTCAGTTGTGAAATTCTGCAGACTCAGCACTTCTATCTTGAAAATCTGTGAACAAAAGTACATTAAAATTCATTTTCTTCTGGATGTTAAAAAGTCAGTACAATATATATCGACTGACAATCCCTGAGGGATGGAAAGGCAGTCTTTGAGGAACAAGTCTATGGACAGTTTATTAATTCTGTAGCAATATACATGTTTATTTTAAACTAGGGCAAATAAAATTTACAATGGAAATCTGAAAAGGTAAATGGAAACATTTTTTTTTTGTCAGTCCAAGAGTTGGTTCAGTTCTTATTCAGGTTGGACCTCTTTTATTTTCCCATTTTTATACATGATCAACTGCATAGACTATCAGCCTTATATAAGGTCAAACTGAGACCAAGATATAGTTAAGTAAAATAAATCAACATTGTTGTGTTTAAAAACAAACAGAAACAAAATTAAGTAGTTATTTTTCTTGAAAGAAGAGACTAATAACTCTTTTCTAATTACTTATAAGATATCAATATATTCAATTATAATAATCAATCTCTACTAACTTGCTCCATCTCCAGTCAGCCACTGGAGACCTAAGTTTCGATTCCCTCCTTAGTATGGTACTCAGTAGTATTCAGGGCATGATAAAATACTTATTGCCAAAGACAGTATGCACTATGGCACAGATTCAGATGAACCAAGCTGGAGATCCAGAAAGACACCTTTCTGTAATCCAGTTCCCATGGTACCAGAAAGTAAATAAAAGCTGCAAAGGGATAGAAGAAATCAATAAATCTGTCTAGCTATCATGCTTATGAAGCACAACACTGACCAGCATGGCAATGTACCCCTAAAGGAACAATAGTGGCACGCATATCTTGACAGTAATCAAAAAACATCTAATTAAATGGACTTGGGCACCAATCAACAGGAAAGAAACTATACCTGGTCTTAGAAACCCAACCAAATACCCATGAACAGAAAGGCCATGAATTTTAGAAGAGAACCTCCTACCACCATTTTGTGAAATCAACATCATCTAATATATTTTAATCAGTATAAGAACATGTTCTAAAATGTATCTTTATACTCATAGATAAGTATAGCAGTCGCCCCTCAGCAAAGAAGCTGCCCTTCACAGAAAATAGAGGCCGTTAAAGAAAACCACAACTGAACACAATACAGAGATCGATGAATACAGAGATTGATGAATCAGTGGAGGCATTTTCAACACAACTCCTGAATCTAAAAGCTCAGGGACATCACAGAAGAGACAGCAGGAAGCTTGTTTGAAACAGAGGACCAACAAGTCTGATGTGAGATTGTTCTCCTAGAAATGGCTGCCTAAACAAGACATTAAACTATGGCAATAACAGACATGCTAACCTGGAAGGGTGAAACTCCACTGAGTTCCACCCCTAGACAAAAAAGTACAGGCAGCTGATGACTGCTAATAGAGACTTAGCCTCACTCAGAGATGAGCCCCTTAATTGGTTATCTAATACAAAGTGCTCAGTCTCCAAATCATATGCTCATATACACATATACAACAAAAATAGACTAGCAGGTTTGTCTGTCTATCTATCAT
>LOJH01067397.1:0-10225 GCA_001685095.1 Ellobius talpinus | reverse complement strand
TAACTGTCTGTACTCTTTTTCTTCTCTCTCCCAAGCCTATGTACATTTATCCAATACTATGATCTATTCAAATTATTTTGTATATGTAGTCATATTTTGACCAGGAGTGCTTTTTTTAATGCTAAGTGAGCGTGGCTAGGACCAACTCCCTGGCCCTGCCTGTTTGTTCCACCCAGTCCAACATGGTGGAGGCATGTTCGCCGCCTCTGCGAGTCATGTGCACCACCCCAGCTCCAGGGGCACAGCAGGTCTATGTCACCATTAAGCAATTTGTAACACACTGTTCACAGACCCCATTTAAATGCAGGACCTCCCAAAAGAGCCATAGTTCATTCTGCTAGCACAAACCAGGAAATCAGATCTTAAAGAAGCCGAGTAATTTTTACCACTAACATTGAGTCAGGAAGATTTCTCTTAAAGGAGCTGTGCCTTTTCTTGACACCAGCAAACAGAATCTATCTGAAAAACAGTGGCTACCAAAAAGTTGTGCCTAATTCTGTTCATTTGTGTCCAGAATTTCTTCTCAAGCTCTCTCAGTTTTTATGTGGATGTGTTTGCCCCACGTTGGCGAGCCATTTTGTAGGCAGAGATTGCTCACTTGTTTCCCAACTGCTCAGACCTGAATAATTACACAGAAACTATATTAATTACAATACTGCTTGGCCTATTAACTCAGGTGTCTTTCTAGCTAGCTCTTATCTCTTAAATTAACCTATTTCTATTAATCTGTGTATGGGCACAAGGCTGTGGCTTACTGGGAAGCTCCATGGTGTCTTCCTGACTCAGCCTATTCTCTCTATATCTCTGGATTTCCCACTTTGACCTATGCTGAAGGTCAAAGCAGCTTTACTCATCAACCAATAAAGCAACACATACAGAGAAGGACATCCCACATCACATGCCCCTGTCAATACTTACTGTATAGTTCCTTCCTGGTTTGATGTAAAACAACTGTTTATTGTATTGTGTCACACCCAATAGTGCATTCTTTTTAACATCAAATGGTTATCTTGGGTAAGGCGAGAGAAAAGATGATCTTGCTCTTACAAAAAGCCAAGCATAAATGCATGAGTATTTGTTGTACTGCTACCTTTTATATCAAGTGTTAAGCTCCCCACATGATTAACAATTAGACATCAGAAAGATTGTATGTAGCTGTGAAACACAACACCTGCACTCACTAACTTTGGTTGTAGAAAATTTAGTGGGAAGAGTATATATTTTGAATATCTAATGAAAAACAACTCATAAAGTGTTAAGGTACATCCAATTTTGTTACACACACACACACACTATGAAAAGGACGCAAGTGGGACCCTGACTGGCTAGCCCACAATGGGTGAGGGACAAACATGGCCAGGCAGATAGAACCTAAGTGGAAAGTTTTATTGGGAGAAGGGAAGGGCATGGGGAAAGGGACAGGAGAGAAGGGAAGAGAAAAGAAATCGAAAGAGAGACACAGAGAGAAAAAGAGAAGAGACTGGAAAGTCCTGCCTGCCTCTTCAGAAGAGCACCAAGAAAGAGACTAGGAGTGGGCAGCGCTTGTCTCTTAAAGGACCTTTGTACTTGCATAGTGACATAGCAGCCATAGGACCCTGGGATGGTTAGGGTACTGCCTAGGTTCATCCTGTCAGGTGACAGGAGGCAGTATAATGCCTGAATCCTAATAAGGGGGGCAGGGGGGAGGGGGAGGAAGGATAGAGAGGGAAAGGAGAATAAACATCTTCAGAATATCTTCTAAAATAATAGTTATTTTGGGTTGCTAAGAATCATAGGATTTTTCCTTTTAATTTTGTTAATTTTTCTATGGTTAACATGTATTGATTTTGTACTAAGTAAAAAATTTTAGTCAATCAAATAAAAACATTTTTATTCTTAATTTTGAGATTTTAAATAAGTTGGTTGGTGTGTATGCATTGTATATACAATACATATGTAAATGTATGTTTTAAAAGTATGATTCTTTGAGGGTCTTACTCTATCCCAGTATACTCACAGTATAGCCCAGGATGGCTTCAAGTTCATGACCACACTCCAACCTCAACCTTCCAAGTGCTACTATTACAGGTGTGCATCACCATACCTGACTAAAAAAGTAAGGTTCTTTGTAGTTCTGTGTAGTTAGACTTTATTTGTCTTGCCAGCCAACTCCCAAATAATGGCATGGAGGCTTTTTGTTAATTATGAAAGGTTGGCCGATAGCTTAGGCTTGTTTTTAACTGGCTCTTATAACTTAACTCATTTTTATTAATCTTTATTTTGTCCTGAGGCTCATTTATCTCATCTATGTACTGTCTATCCTATCCTGCTTTCCTGCTTCCTCTGTGTCTCCTGGCATCTCATGGCATCTCCACCCTTCTTTCCAGAATGCTTTCTGCCCCCAAAATCCTGCCTAGCTATTGGCCATTCATCTTCTTATTAAACCAATCAGAGTGACATATCTTTACACAATATAGTCAAATATCTTGCAACAGTTCTAGTTAGGGTCTAATTCTTTTTGTAGAATGTCTTTCATTGGGTATAGGACCCTTAAGGATCTCTAATAGAGATATAAATGGCATATATGCACCTGAAAATAATATAATTGGGCCTTTTATAAAATGTCACTTGGGGCATTCCCGTTCTGTAGTGTAGGAATAGAAATGGCATATAGAGTGTAGCCTGTATAAGCAGTATAGGGAGAAGGGATGTAGAGTATTGACAATAGGTTGTCTTGTGCAGGTCTTTCATACAGCCACAGCCTCTGCAAATTCATATGTACAACAGTCCTGTTGTGTCTGGAAACCAATGTTTTCACCTTTCCCTCTGGCTCTTAGTCTTCCTACCACCCCTTCCACATAGATTCCTGGTCACTGAGTGGGAGGGCTTTGATGAAGACATCCCATTTAAGACTGAGTTCTCCAGAGTCTCTCACTCTCTGCACATTTCCAGTTATGAGCCTCAGTCTTAACTCCCATCTACTGCAAGAAGAAGCTTCTCTGATATGGGTCGAGAGAGGCACTGATCTATGGTATAGCAGTGTGTCATTAGGATTCACTATATTTCTGTGTTCTTCTGGCACAATAACAAGTTCAAGCTAGACTGTGTCCCAGTGTTAATCCTGGGATTCACCAGAGAAGAACCAGTTTCACAGTTCATTGAAGCAAGCTTTAATTAATTACTGACCAGGATGGTCTTTCATCAGGACCACTCCCTGGGATTCCCAGCTGAGTGATCCCAAGACATGTGTTGTAGGGCTTTTTAAGAACAAACCCATATGGCCACCCATATTTTCCCTGTGGCTTGACTGTTATTTCCAAGAACTAGAACTCCCAGCATTCCAGAAAGTTGCAAGTTCCTTGGGCAGCTGGGCCTTATAGGTTAACTTTAACTTTTAAGTCTTATAAGCACTGAGGGGAGGAGTAGACAGGGAAACCTACCCCTACCCAAGAAGCCATTTGCAACTGATACCTGTTAACAAGGGGACAGTTGGTTTTCTCCAGTGGAGTGTCATTGGGTGTAGCAACCACTCCAGGGCAGGCCCCAGGCCCAGTAGGTGGCTAACACAAAATGACCTCAGTGATTTGTGTGTGTGTGTGTGTGTGTGTCTGTACTGTTTGTTTTGTCTTATCATTTTTTTGTTTTATTAGTTTTTTGTTTGTTTTGATTTTTGTTTTTGTGGAGTTTTTGCTGTTGGTTTTTTGTTTTGTTTTGTTTTTTGAAAGAGAGGTGGGGAGGATCTGGCAGGGGTTGGAGAGAGGGAAAACATGATCAAAAGAGTGTATGAAAAAATTAATTAAAAAAATTCTTGGAAAACCAAAATAAGCAAACAACAACAATAATAATAATCAACCGAAACTGGTGGAAGGTTGCAAGCTTCTCTCCTAAAGTCAAGATTGTTAGGTGGGGGTTGATGGAGGTGATGTGGAAATGAAAGAAAGCGAAGCTGGTCTCTCCAGAGGCAGAATTGTTCCTTTAGTCACATTCTCAAAGGAAGTAGAGACTGGGCAAATGGCACTGGGGGCTTGGAGGATAGACAATTCCGTCTGCAGTGTGCCCTGCAGCCTCCAAGTGGTGGGTCGAATGGAGGTTGGTGTATTGTTCTTCCCTAAAGCCTCATGGGTCCTCACTGTGCACAGAAGTTATCTGTCAAGTCCACTTTTCTGTTTTCAGTTTCTCAGCCCATCTGAGGCTTTCCCATCAGTAACCCTTTAAGATAAAGATGTCTGGAGAGATGGCTCAGAGGTTAAAAGAACTGGCTACTCTTCCAGAGGTCCTGAGTTCAATTCCCAGCACCCACATAGTGGCTCACAACCATCTGTAATAAGATCTGATGCCTGTTTCTGGCCTGCATGCAAACATGCAGTTGAGACTCTGTATGCATAATAAATATATAAATCTTTAAAAAAATGTCCACTTTTTGGCCAACACTATCAAAAATTTAACCAGAAAAATTAAACAAGAAAACGTTTGAAGCAGGAGCTAGGTTTAGTGGCACATGCCTGAAAGCACAGCACCAGGAAGACCATAAATATATTTAAGGCCACTGTAGTCTTTGTAGTTAGTTCTAGAAATGGATTGATTTTTCAACAGTACACTTATGTATCTACATGTATATTTACCACTTAGATCATTGCTTTTCATTAGTGCCAAAGTATAAAGGTCTTCTATGAGACAGGCAATGTTATGAAATCATTCCTTCTTACTTGTGAAAAGTCGCCTTTTGGGTGGAAGGTCTGCGAGTCTCCCTTTCCCCGTTGTCTCCTCCTCCTTTTCTTCCGATGCCCTGAGAAGAAGAACGTGAGCACGTTTCCACAGCTGAAGCCCAGAAAGCCCACAGTACAGGCTCTCCAGCCCCTGCTCCTCCATCAGAGCTGTAACTCTCTCGCTTTGGACACCTTAACACTGTTTTGTTACTTGACGTGGAGAAAAATAAAATTATATCCCTTCTACTTGTGCTCTAATTTTAGTTCTAAGGACTAAATAAATGGTTTTTTGTGTCAAACACGTTGCTAAACCTGTATTGGGTAATAACCTTTATGACAGTGTTGTTTTCATTTGCTCATTTAACACATTAAAAAGTGTGTGCCATATGCCAGGCACAATTTTAAACAGAAAATTTGTTTTATTGGGGACTATAAGTAAATATATGCTGTTTTGGAAGTTCTAGAACAAAATAGAATAAGGAGATAACAAACAGTAAAGATTATTGTTAAAGTGGTAGAGGTTTTTTTGGGGGGGGGCTTTTGTTTTTTTGAGACAAGGTTTCTCTGTATAACAGCCCCCTGGCTGTCCTGGAACTCACTATGTATATCAAGCTGGCCTGAACTCACAGAGATCCACCTGCCTCTGCCTCCTGAATGCTGAGATTAAAGGCGTGCGCCACCACTGCCTGGCTAAGATTATTTTAGTTGAAAACATGCATATCCTGGTGAAAGACTACTATTGGCTAAGGAACAGCATGCAGAGTTCTGAGACAATAATGTTTCAGAGGAGTTTGGGGAAGAGGAAACCTGATTGTGGTTTTACTGGAAACAAGTGTGATGGCTGTGGTGCGAGTGATGTCAGAACTTTGTGAACTGTGGCACAAAAAGTACATTTTACCCTTGTATGATAAAAATAAACAAGTATATGTGTGGTGTGTGTACACATAGGTGTGAGTGCAGTCACCTGTGTGCATGTGGAGGTCAGAGGTCAACTTCAGTTACTATTCTCTATTGCTCTACACCTTGTTGGTTTTTTATTTGTTTTTTGACAATCTCTCAATGAAACCAGAATTCATTGTTTTTACCTGGACTAATTGGCGGGGGCTCTGGTATCTACCTATCTGTATCCTCAGTGCTAGAGCTACAGCCACTTGTTGCCACACCTATACCTGGCTTTTACATTGGTGCTGGGCTGCTAACTCAGGTCCTTATGTTTGCACAGCAAGGGCTTTGACCACCGAGCTTTCTGTCTAGTATTGTCCCCCAACATTTTAAATACATTTATAGTAAACATATATTTAAAGTTATGACATTTGATTTTACAAAAAGGGTACAAGTGTACTTCCCTCCTCCTCAGACTGGGGAAAAGATATTTAAAGATCTTTTCTTTTAAATGTACATGATTTTTCCCTTCCCATCTTCCCTTCTATGTTGTACCCCTCCAGCTCTTCTCATGTTTTCACAGTGTCTCCCTCTGAAATTGATGGCTTCCTTTCTTTGATTATTATGTATTGTCAAGAAGCCTTGTGATGAAAGAGTCGTGGGGAGGAGGAAGTGAAGCATAGGGCAAAGGCTGGAAGAAAGATATGGAGAGTGGGCCTTGATGTTGGTTCCCTAACAAGGACAGTTTGCAGTTTGGTTAGGGTTGGTAAAGCATTTGCTAGACTCGTGAGTTCAAGAGAAACAGAGTTAAAGAGATAAAGGCAGAGAGGTTAATACACTTCCAATACATTCTGCTGTCCTAAGGTAGTAGCCTAGGGGAACAAGACAAAAGATCTTTTGGATGAGTTAAATAGAAAGTATTTAAGTGACTTAAGTAGAAAGAAAAGTGTGAAGAATCAGAGAAATAGAGATAAAAGGGAGAGAAGGAATAATATTTTGTGTACATTTGGGAGTCTTAATCCTCACTGGAGCATGAATGTGCATATAGAATAGTGGGAAAAAGACAAAGTGTATAGGCACATAGAGCGGTTGGTAAATTGGTCATGGGAGTATATGCAACTTCTAAATAATGCTACTTTTCTTAGTTAAAGAAACATGGGCTGCAACTGAGACATAAGCAGGGAAGGAAGGAAGAGGATAACATATATTTGAGATTTGAAGTGTTGGTCTAAAAACACTTTCTAGGAAGATGAGCGGGTGAACAAGCTAATAATGTATGTGTGCTCAACTGCCTGGCATGTGTACTTGAGGTACAGTGTCCTAAAACAGTGTAGAATTTGGCAGTTTCTCCTATAGATACATTAATCTTCTGTAGCTACAGACACAGAATAGGTCGAGAGCTAGATGTAGAGTTGGGATTTGCTGTGTAGGTGTGAATGAAGAGAGAGGGAGAGGAGTTGAGTACCTGAAATGGAGTAGTTCCAGTGAGAAGGCATAACATCTAAGATGATGAGAAGGGAAGCAAATCGAATGCTGTATTCTAGCCCAACCACAACTGTCTCTAGTGCTGTATTTCCACTCTCCCTCTGGCATGTGTTCTCTGAGATGACTTCCTCTTCCTCCCCTTTCTACTTTTGTCCAGATGGACACATACAAATCCAGCATCTGCTCAGACCCTATTCCCCATTGAAAACACAGGAAACACTGTGCTACCTGCTTGCTGTCTTCCCTCTTCACCCTCAGTGAGTGCTGGCTTGTCTTCCCTTCGGCTCCTACAGCGCATTAAATGACTAACTTGTATGGTGCTATAATTGTGTGTGTGTGTGTGTATTTTAACTTTCCCTTTGTACCTGTGTGTCCATGTATCCTTAGTGTATAGTACGTTTGATATTCACCAAATGTTTGATGAGACATTGAAAATCTCAAGTAAACAGATTCTTCAGTGTTTTTCAAAGCAACTGTGAAAGCCATTATTGTCTAGGAGTTACTTTTAGTTTCTTTTCCAACCTGTGTACTGCTCTGTGGTGATCTTGTGTTGTTTTAAAATATCATCACTGTCATCATTGTGTTTATTATTTTGCAGGAACATCTGTCTTTGAAGAAATATGTTGTTGACATTGTGATTGAAAGTGCAGCTTCATCAGAGCCTGTGAAAGATGGAGAAGAACGGCAAAAAAATAAGAAAAAAGCTAAAAAGATAAAGGCGCGGATGAACTCCAGGTAGCACAAATGTCCTTAAATTCAAAACAAAAGCTCTTAGGAATGGATCATTTAGTTTAATGGAATAAAATACATTTAAACTTCTTTGCTTCAAAAAGCTTTGGAAATAACACTGATGAACCTAATTTATAGCCACTTTCTTTGATTGAGAAAGAAAGCAGAGTATTGATCCAAAAGCCCTCACTTTCACCTGCTAAAGGGCTCTTCTTATAATTAGATGCCAAGGCCATGCCAAACTTGTGTCTCTTCCTGCATACAATAGTACATTTAAATATTTGTAAACTAAGCCTATTTTTCTTTCCAACTATTGATTTTTAAATGAAGTATCAAAGAAAATCAATAGCAATCAACAAATAGAAGTCAGCTGGCTGTGGTGTCAAAGCCCCATGACAGGGTTTAATTAATTTGGTTGCCTGTCACAAGAGGAAAAAGTTCAAGAAATATCTTAAAATGGAAAGCGAGTTATCAGACCTGTAGTTTATCATCAACCTCTAAAGTGACATCTGAGACCAGACAGCTGTGTTGTACATTACCTCACAAGCTTTAAGTGTCACATGGTGACTGATGGGTCTTGTTTGAGGACACAAATACAGTTCTTTCTTATTTGGTACCTGTAGGATTTGAGAGAAAACATTCTGAACCTCACTTTTTATCATGAGTGTCCCAAAAGTTGGCAACGCTTAACCTGTGGAATTATTTAGAAAAAATGTGGAACTAGAATAACACCAAGTGATGCACTTGTCTGTAGTTCCCATGTCCAGATTGGGATAGGTCAAGGAATCTGTTTTATCTCACAGAATCACACATAACTTCAGAGTGATTTGTTTCTTTGAAAGTGGATAGTTAGAAACTGAGTAATGGTTTTTCTGATTTGACTTCACAAAGAAGAAAGTGCCATTCCTTGTGTATAATCTTTTGTTTGTTTGTTTTTGGTTTTGCGAGAAAGGCTTTGGAACCTGTCCTGGCACTAGCTCTGTAGAACAGACTGGACTTGAACTCACAGAGATCTGCCTACCTCTGCTGAGTCCTGGAATTAAAGGCATGCACCACCACCACCCGACTCTTGTGTATAATCTTAAAATGAGTTTTTATGGGTAGTTTATGCAAAGAACAGAAAAGACTTTCTTGAAGTTAGTATTTGCAGTTACTGTGTGTATCCTAAGAGTTGTTTTGNGTTTTTGGTTTTGCGAGAAAGGCTTTGGAACCTGTCCTGGCACTAGCTCTGTAGAACAGACTGGACTTGAACTCACAGAGATCTGCCTACCTCTGCTGAGTCCTGGAATTAAAGGCATGCACCACCACCACCCGACTCTTGTGTATAATCTTAAAATGAGTTTTTATGGGTAGTTTATGCAAAGAACAGAAAAGACTTTCTTGAAGTTAGTATTTGCAGTTACTGTGTGTATCCTAAGAGTTGTTTTGTAGTTTACTTCAGGGTGTTACTGGCTTGATTTGAAGTTTCTTATGAGAACTTTTGACTCCTGTCTCACGGATACTTGTTGTTTGGTTCCCTTCTCTTGTCTGTGTACACTCACCACTATGTCCTGGTTGTATATGCCCTATACTTGCTGATTACCAAGTTTACACCTTTAAGTGAAATTTAACGTGCCTAAAACAGAGTGCTCTCTGATATCCCTCTAACATCAGACCTCATTGTCTTTTCACTGCAAGGAATGAGCATTCTCTTATTGTCCAGGTGAGAGCTCACTTGACACAAACTACATGTTCATTCTTACTTCAAATAAACTCACATGCTTTAAACTGTCTGCAGGAGCTCAAGCCAGACCCAATCTCATCGTGGGGAGGGAAGGAAGACACTGGGTCTGGAAAGTTGACTCAGGTGACACAGGTTCATTCATAGTATGCACATGGTGGCTCACAGCCACCTATAGCTCCAGTTCCAGGGATATCTGATACTCTCTTCTGGCGTTCTAGAACACCAGGCATACACATGGTGCACATACATACATGCAGGCAGATACTCATATATGAAATAAAAGTAAATCTTTTTTAAATATAGACCACCTACATTGCCCTGAAGTTTCTTTGTCCCCTTCCTTCCTCTTTGTTTCCATCCCCTTCCTCCTTTCTCCTGACCTCTTTTTCACTCTATCTCCTTTCAGTTTTCCCCCTGCGTTTCTCTTCTTTCCCCCATTCCCCTATTTCCCTTCTTTTTTCTCTTCTACCTCCTCTTCTCTATCTTCTTTCTCTTCCTATCCTTTCATTCCCCTTCCCCATTTTCTTTCCCTACCTTCCTTTCTCTCCCATTTCCTTTTCCTTTTCTTTTCTTCTCTTTTTTCTTCCCTCTTCTACTCCTTTCCTTCCCTTTCTCAGTGGATATTGAAACCAAAGTCTTACACATGACAAACCAATACAACCCTGAGTTGTCCACAGCTGCTGCTTCATCATCATCATCATCATCATCATCATCATCATCA
>LOJH01067392.1:0-10226 GCA_001685095.1 Ellobius talpinus | reverse complement strand
GGAGGAGGAGGAGGAGGAGGAAGAGGAGAAAAATGAGGCTCAGTTCAAATATTAAGTGAGGGAGCCTGTCCTTGAACTCCTATTTGTGAAGCTTGCTCACCATTCATTCTGCTACATGGCCTCAGGACCAGCTATGGCTCATAACTAAAGGCTTGCCCTAATTTAATTTCCATGCTGAAAATGGACAATTACTCTGTCATGACCATCAATTAAAACCACAACGTTTCTTTAAAGAGTACATCTACTACATTCAAACATAGCTCAATGTCATCATGTATTCCAACAGGAAGGTATAATAGACTGGCAAGAGAGGAAAACAGTTTTCTTCACCACAACCAACAGCTAAGTTTGAAAGCAAAAAAGAGGGTAAAGGGACAGAAGAGGCAGCTGTCTCAGTCTGAAATCTAAATGGAAAGGCTCTTCCTCTTCAATGGAGGAGGGGCTGTGCCTGCTGAGGGGGGCAAAGGGGAGCCCCAAATGAACAAAGGTAAAGAGAAGAGTAAGAAAGATTGGTCTGAGACCAGCTAAAGTATTCTCATTAATGGCCTGCAACTTCAAATATAATCAAAGTAGAGGCCTCGGCTCTGTCTAGTGAAGGAACAGAAGAATCGTTCTCTGATCCTTTCATTAATGGAAACCCATTCTTTTCACAAAGCCCAGCAACTCTACAGACAAATACTCACTTTCCTGACTACTAGGCTATTTATAATACATTCCAATGCTTTTCAGAAGAACCTTGGGAAGTCAGCTTCATCACTGTCAATGTTTTCTCCTATGCTGAGCCATGGTTATTTACAAATGACTCTCGTTTATCTACAGAGATGTTTGAAATTCAGGATCCGCCTCCTCCTGCCACCCAGAATTCTGTCTGCTGTTTGAGGGTCCATACATGGGGAACACAAACAACCCAGTGCTACTTTATGCAAAATGCAATTACAAGAAGCAGCAGTTACTTTTGCCTAAAGAAATAACACTCATTCCCCCCTCCCCAAATGTTTCAAGAGCACTTAAAAGGCAAGTGTTAGCGATTTAAGTATAAAACTTAGGACCTCCGAGCAGTGATACTCCATCCAAATGTACGGATTCCACTTCAAATGGCAAGCTTGCTGGCCTGCTCTCATACTCTGTACACCAACACGTCCCTTTCTCTCTACCTTGACCCCACAGCTTCTTACCTCACCATAACTGGGTCTTCAACACTTGTAACCAGAGTGGTTTGCTCACACATAAATCTTACTATGACACTCTCTGAATGATGATTTTTCCAGACTGTTCTTCACTGACTTCTGGATCAAGATGCAAGTCCATCCTCTTAGCAAGTGAGACCTTTGAACCCTGGGGCTCTCAACCTAACTTCCTGTTTTTTCCTCATAGTTCAAGTGGGTTTGGGTACAGTGAATAGCTTGACACTCTGTATAAGCCCTGGGCTCCTCTGGTTATAGGTCTCTGCCTGTGCTATCTAACCCGCCTAGAGTGATTTTCCTTGTCACCACTCCAGTTACAATTTTCCAGGCCTTTAGTAGCCCTTGAGGCCTCACTTCCTACTGTTATGAAGGGAGGCACACTGCTTCCAGCAAGGCTTCAAACTTTTACAGGCTTTCAAGTTTTAACATGTTAAGATCACCGGTTTGACCATAGCTCCCATAACTACATCTAATCTCTGTATCTCCACTGTTTACTGCATGGTCAGGCTCAAGGTAAAATGCAGGCAGCGTTTATGAAGTTGATGATTTGCCATTCCAGGTAAATGGACTATATCATCAAACCTACTCTTGTTGATCTTTGCTTCTAGTCAGAATCTTAAGAAAATTCCAAGTTTTCCTCAGTTCATTATTTTTGAAGCCATTAGACTAGTCTAGTTCTCATATTCTTAGTACTTAGTACCCACCTCATTTTTTAGAGTCAGTTGGGTTCTTCTAATTAACCTGCATTTCTCACTCTAACCCTCAGACACAGCAAGCCATACTATAAAACAAGTGCCATCCATCAAGAAGCACCAAGAGGAGCCATGAACGCACACCTGTGGAAAATCTAATCAGCCTCTAAACCAGCACACCTATATTTCCTAATGAGCCTGCAGTAGGAATGTCACTCTTTAATGGCACTGAAAAGCAGTGTGTACTCAATGCTGCTGGCTCCAGGCCAAATCTGACTTCAACTCTGATACAAAGAGTCAACCACCAAGCATGATGAGGAAAGAGGAGTAGGGCAGAACGGAGAGCAAAGAGACAAGCACAAAACCGTAAAACAGAAAAAAAGCAGAACCAAAACATCTATGGAGCTTCTTCCAGAAGATGGGCAGGATTTATTCAAAACAAAAGTTAGGCTGCAGACAGGAGGTGGCAGCATGGACTTGAGGTGTAAACATCAGAGTGCTTCTGCTCAGTGTTGTGCTGCAGAATCTGGATCCTATATTCTCAGAGAGCAAGCAATCCTCTACAAAGAGAGGAGCAACTCACGTCTTACCCTAAAGGACAGTCTAATAATGAAAAACCCAAGGCCAGCAACAATCCCCCCCACTCCACGCACACACCACCAAGCAGTAGATAAATACAAATTATACCCTAAGGGCTTTGACAGCACAAACTGCCAAAACCTAAAATTCAGATTTTGACTAGTATTTTCAGTGGACTTTAAACAACTCACAAGTATAAAATTAGCTTTACATGCTACCATTTTAAGATAGCTGAAAAAAGCCAGGAACAAATGCATCTTCGGAGACATTCTTAGCAAAGAGAAAATCAAAAGCAACTCTTTCTCATTTCTGAAGTCACAATTTCAACCCAATCTACTGTCAAACATCCTTGCCATTGCAATGCCACTCAACACAAGACAGCCATTATGACACAAGCCTAATTGTCAAAGCTTCAGTTAGAACTGAAAATTTAGAAGTTGAATATAAAACACTCTTGTGACCCTCATCATATTCTTGCTCAAAAATCTTCACTATCAGTAGTGTAACTGTGAGTTAAATGCTAACATTCCGTGATATTCAGAGAGAGAATTTACAAAGCCTTTTAAAATGCTTGAAAGCTGAAAAACCCAGGTCTCTGATGTGACAATGCTTTGCAAGCCAACCTGGGGGAAAAGTCCACTTCTCTCCAGCATGCAAAGGCAGCTGCCAGGACCACAGGCTCTACAGTATGCTTTGGAAGTGGTTCAGCATCGCCCTCCTCATAACTCAAACCCTGGTTTGTGTCTGTCTTTATAGGTCATTGTTGACCAGATGGAAAATATTAAGGGAAAGATACTGCGTCTGAAACAGCAGGCTGTAGTAGTGCGTGGTTGCAAGGCCCCAGTTAAGCACAAGCAGATCTGCAGGTGGGCTGTAGCATGCTACAGACCAGTTCTGGTGCATCCTCTGCAAAGCAGCAGGAGGGCCCTAGCCAGCTGAGAGCCACCACTGTGCCAAACAGACTGTGCAGGTCTCACTGCTCGGATGCTTCCAGAGAAAGAGGAAGAATCAATGGGTTCCTTTGTAAACAACTTGTGCTTTTAGGCTGTAACTAATTTCAAAGCGGGAATTATTTAATCTAGTCACAAATTATACCATGTACATCTTCAGGCTGATTTCTTCTTGAGGAATTGTGTGGTAACCTAAAATCTGGATTCTTAAAGGCAAATGACAAATGGCAAAGAAAAGTTAAGCATGGCATTTAGCAAGTAGAGAATACTGCACAACCAAATGGAGTCACTATCCCCTGCTTAAACTAATTTTCAGCAAAATCTGAGTTCTTATATTTTTGGTTGTGAGCCTAGCCTTTAACAGCTGAACCATCTCTCTAGACCAAAATCTGATTTCTTATGAGTGAATGTAGACTTCAATATTCAAGTGTGTGCTGTGCTATGATGTTCCTTCATGGGTACATCTCTTTATATGAGGCCTGGCTCAAGTGCAGGCCCATCCACACATATTTGTACAATAAAAAGTTCAAGTTGCTACTAATGCCTAGACTTTATCAGTGGCTTAATCTACAACAGAAATTCTTCTCAGGACTTTGTATTTGCAAGAAAAGCCATTTTTACTAAACAAAATCAAAGCAAAAAAAACCCTCTCGTTCTGAAATGATGTAGGTAGGGTAGCTACTATCATTAGGAATACTTCACACAAAGAGGCAGGATAGACCAGTAATAACTTACCTAAAATTAAATGTAAATATTAAGAAGCATCCAGAATCTATGCTGCCCATCTCTATCATATGAACATACTTTAGCCATTTTGATCATGACCATTTCCAAAATGCACTAGACCACAAAGTCCTTTGGGGTAGGGATGGTACTTTATTCACAGCCTAACCCGCAAGCAGCCAGCACAGAACATGAAAGAGGAAGACAGCAGAAGGCAGAGCCTCTGGCTCTGGCAGTTGCCCAGGTACAAGCTCTCAGGTTAGGCAATAGTAAATTTGTGCCCAATTGCCACAGAAAAGGAATAGCATGCTTAGGTAACTCTTAATAAAAAAAGAAAAATATAGCAAGTGAAGAAATTTTTAAGATTTACTTATATACTTAATACTTACAAAAGTATTAGTGTTTTGAGTATGTTTGTGTTTGTCTGTATGTATGCACTCTGTGTATACAGTGCCTGTAGAAATCAAAAAGACTTCTCAGATCCCCTGGAACTGGAGCTACTGGTGTTTGTGAGTCATCATGTGGATGAACTGAACCCAAGTCCTCTATAAGAGAATCAAGTGCTCTTAACCAATGAGTCATATCTCCAGGCTCCTCAATATAGATTATCCAGAGTCCATAGAAAGAGTCCTTTGAAAACGATTAGTGTCTGTAAAACTTTACAAGGACACTCAAAATAATTTGGGGGAAACAGTTCCAAGAAATTTTCACAGATTTGAAAATGTATCTTATCACTCCCCAAAAGTCCCATGAACTAATAAATTCTGGAGAAAATCTTAAAGAACAAAGTAAAAAGGTCCAGAGATCAGCACAGAGGATCTGTGTTCAAGTCTCACCAACAGAGCAGCCACAGAACCTCATCAGATCACTGAACTCTGCACTATCACCCACCATTTACTCAGCTGTCACAAGAACTGAGTAGGATGGTGATGCTAAAAGTATTAGGCATGTTGTGCTACAACTGAGGTACACAGCAATAAAATACAGAGGGGCCAGTACAAAACCACTGGAGGAAATCTAATGAGGGTAACAAACAGCTGCTCTTATTTTCCCTAAAACATTTTGGTTATTTGATTGTCTAAAGGTAAAAACAGAAAACAGTGACTTTGCCTGCATGTTTTTTATGTAACTTTATTTCTATCAAATTAGTTAATTTTAATTCATAGTGCAAGCTGAATTTTTTACAAGTCAGGGAAATCGAATGACATTCTCATATGCAAAGGGAAAGAAAAGCAGTTCTGATGCGCCTGACACCAGTGAGAAGGAAGCATAGGCACTCATATCCAGTCCTTCTGCCCAAAGAAGAACACTTCAGATCTGCCCAGCTGTATCCTCTGAAGCTGTTTGCTTTTGACATCATAATTACAAAATGGTGAAACGGCTGTGAGATCACAAACAGATGATGATTCAAAGAAGAATAAACATCAAAGAATAATCTTTTTCTTGCCTAAGACCTTCCAAATGATAGGAGGTAAACACCATCAGGAGCACCTATCCATGTGTGTATGTGGAGAAAAATAGTGAACAGTTCAGCTTACACTTTATACCTCATTTCCCCCACCCCCCCCTTAGAGCCAGGCATGGTGGTGTACATGCTGGTGTACAACATTAATCCTAGCTCAGAGTGTGGGTGGATCTCTGTGAGTTTGAGGCCAGACTAGTTTACACAGTGAGCTCCAGGACAGTCAAGGTTACTTAAAGAGAGATCCTGTCTCAAAAACAAACAAAAACACACTGGAATGGAGGTAAGGCCTTGTTGATCGGGGTTTCTGTTCCCCCCTTACTCCTCCCCCAGTCCCAAAGAAATACACAGAGGTCTACATTAATTATAAACTGACTGAGCTATTAGCTCAGGCTTCTTATTAACTCTTACAACTTATATTAACTCATAATTCCTGTCTGTGTTAGCCACATGGCTTGGTACCCTTTTTGGCGAGGCAGTCACATCATCATGCTTTCTCTATGTCTAGATGACAACTGCAGACTGACTCTTTCCTCTTCCCAGAATTCTCCTGTTCTCATCACCCCACCTCTATTTCCTGCCTAGTCACACCACCTATACTTTCTGCCTGGCTACTGGCCAATCAGCGTTTTACTAAAAATAATACAAGTGACAAGATAAAAGACCACTGTCCCACAGCAAGGCCTACAAATCAAGCATAAAATGGCAAAACCTTTAGGAAATGAAAGGGAGAGATCTCTGTGGTCTATAGTAAGGCATAAAGATTCTAGATAGGATATTAAAAACAATGCATTAAAAAATAAGATTGATATGGCTCAGCTAGTAATGGCGCTTGCCACCAAGTCTGATGACCGGAGTTTGATTCCTGGAACACACTGAGGAAGGAGAGAACAAATCATTGAAAGTTATTCTGTGACCTCCATACACACACCCTAGCATGGGCATGTCCACCATTTTCCATATTCGTTACTTTTCTGTTGCTTCAGAAGAATTTATTTTGGCTTATGGCTCCAGAGTGTTAAGAATCCATCGTGGAGAGAAGCATGACAGCAAATAGCAGGCATGGTGCATGAGTAAGAATCTGAAAGTTCAGATCTTCTACAGCAAGCATAAAGCAGAGATAGCAGAGATAGCACAATGGAAATGGTATGAGTCTTCTAAACTCCCCAAACCCCTCCTAGTAACTCACTTGTTCCAGCAAAGCTGATCCTTCCAATAACTTCCCCAATAGTGCTACCACATGAGCTCCAAGTGTTCAAATGCCTGAGCCTAAATAGAACATTTCTCATTCAAATCATCACATTCCACAGTCTGGCCACATAGGCTCATGGCCACATCATAATTTTCAACAGTCTCAATATTGTTTAAATTCCAAAGTCTCTTTTGAGCCTCAAGGCAATTTCTTAATTGTAGACACTATGAAGTCAAAAGGCAAATTAAGTTTTCAACATCTAATGGCACAGAATATACTTTACCATTCCAAAAGAGAGGATTGGGCCATAGTAAGAAAATATTGAACTAAACCAAAATCAAAACCCAGCAAGACAATCTACAAATCCCAGAAGTCCATGTCCAGAGTGAACGGGTTTAGATGGTTCTATCCTTCCACCTTTGCTACCTGCAACATACATCTTTGGGGTTGGTTCCACTCCCTGCGTCTAGCTCTCTTCACAACAAATATCACATACCTTGGGCATCTCCAATATCTTGGTTTTTCACTGCAACTCAGGCTTTCCTTTCACAGCTTTACACAATGGCCTCTCAAAGCCTGTTACGCTCTTGGGGTCTTTATGCATGAATTCTTCTGTCACGCTCTACCTAGCCTCAGGGACTTTATAAAACTATGAAGAAAGAGTCCATGACCCTTTTACTCTTGCATCTAAAGCCAACATCATGTGGATGACACTGTTAAATTCAACTTCAACTCTGGATAAATCCTGGATCCTTTAGACATTACCAGCATATTTATTTTTTAATTCAGTTCATTTCTAGGAGCAGAAAACTCCTTAGATTCTTTCACAAGTCAGAGGCTTAGCTGGGTGGTGTCTTGCCTGTCGGCACCCTTTTTATTGTTCAACACAGAGCAAATATCTCCTTAACGGCACTAATCTCAACAACTATAGCCTCTCTTCCAGCACGTCTTGGCTATAACAACATTAAGCTTCTTAGAGATTTTTTCCCCTACAAACTGTATATTCCTTATTTCTTTTGGCCCCACATACTCTTTTTCATGGTGAACCTGCATAAGTGTTATCAGTAACAATAATCCTACATTCTGTTTAGAAATTTTCTCCACAGAAAAAATAGCCCATTTTTAATTTAGCCCCGAGCAAGTTCTTAGACAATGGCAAAAGGCAGACAGATTCTTTCCCAAAGTATCACAGGAATGGCCTCTAGCCCAGTTGATGACAAGGTTCCCCTCTGTGACCTCTTGAGTTTGGTCTCTCTGTGCACTGCTCTCAGCACTACTGTCTTCCAGGCTCCTGCTAGGATGACTCTTTAAGTTCTGCTGTTCATCCCTCAACTGCTTTTCTAGTCCTAAATTCCAAGGTGTTCCACATTCCTCCAACAAACAACATAGTCAGGGTCTTACAGCAACAGCCCACTTTCTGGTACCAATTTCTCCCCACATACAAACATACACCCAAAATCACAGAAGTATTTTTATAATATTTTTGTGTTGAGCCCATCAAAAATAAGACCTCTGTGAAAATCTACTGCTCTCAATGAATGAAGATAAATATAAAATCCAGAAGAAACAATTTTTAAATCATACCTCTGACAAAATATTTCTATCATAAATAAAGAACTCTGAAAATTTAACAATAAGGAAATAAAGCAAGCTTTTAAATGAGGAAAAAAAACAAGAAATGAAAAACAATAAAAAAACCTACTTCTGACTAGCAACTTTACCAATACAAAGGGCAAATGAACACAAGTCCCAAATAACAGACATTAGAGAACTACAAATGATCACATCTCAGCAAAAGCTGCTGCATGTGGAGAACAGATGACATAATCAAACAGGGATGATATTAAACTCGGGACAGCTGGGATTCTTGCATTGCTGGTGCAAATCTAAGTCCAAAAGAACACAGCCACTGGAAAACAACAGGCAGCGTTCCACTGAATGCACTCTTAGCACACAACCCCACATCATACTCCCAGGCATTTACTCAAGAAAAACAAAAAAGAGCAAGGGAGGTTCACATGGAAATCTGCTCCCAAAAGCTTAAAATGGCTTTATTCATAATCACAGAAATCACAAGCAACTCAGATATACTTCAGTAGTCAACGGGCACTCTACAGTCTACAGTACTACAACCAAATGTCTACTCAGCACAAACGTCAACCACTTGCACATATAGCAGCATGAACAAGCCTCACATGTACTTTGGTATGTGCAACAAGCTGATTCCACAAAGTAAGGACATATGATTTGTTGTAATGACATTTCAGAAAAGGCCAAACTATAAGGATGTTAATCTGCTGGCATCAAAGGTTCAGGGCAGAAGGGCCTGATTACAAAGAGCAGCATGGGTACAAGAAAGGTGTTATTGTTTTGATAATAGGACCAGACTCTAAGGATTTGTCCAAACTTTAAGTGGACATTAAAAAAAATAGGTTTTACTATGTGTAATTAAAAACTAGTCTCTGGAAGGAAAAGAACCACCACTGTAGGCAGGTTTCACTGTAAGCAAGTCCCTTAAGTCTCTGAGTCTTGGTTTCTTCATCTGTACAATGGGCAGAGCAGAGCCCCACTTATAGTCAGTATGTAGATTCAACTACAGAATGCATGAGAAGCCCTAGACAAATACCAAGCTTTCAATAAATATGAGCTTTCAATAAATAATTTTTATGCTTATTTTAGCAAGATTTTAATATACAGAAATATACGATGATGCACTCAAACAAAATGAAAACCATTTAAAAATTATAATATGATATTCTGAAATCAATAGAAGCTACCTAATCAGAGGGAACCCCTTATGTAAAAATACAGTGGGAATAAGGTCATGATTCAGTAGTCGAACACTATACTAGCATTCATGAGAACCTGGACTCAGTTGCCAGTACTATAAAAATAATGGATATAAACACAGGGAGGGAACTTAGAAGAAAAACAGGCATGCTAATGTGGACTTGTTAGAAGGCTGAGGCAGGAAGACTGCAAGCTTGAGGCCAACCTAGGCTCTAGGACAAGACCCTGTCTCATTAAATCAATCCATCAATCAATCTACAAACACCGATCATGTATATAATCATCTAGATTTCCTTATCAAGAATAAACATTACAACTGATTGAAATCTCTCTGCCTAGTCTTCAGATGCCATGCCAATAAAGGTGGAAAAAGTAGACATTTCACATGTCACTGTCATCTTGGAATCTAGGGTCTCAAACTTAGCAGCTGCCAACACCCAGATGGAGATGTATACATAAGACAAAAATACACTATTACAAATAATGCTGCTATGAACATAGTTGAACAAATGTCTTTGTAGTATGATTGAGCATCTTTTGAATATATGCCCAAGAATGGTACTTCTGGATCCTGAAGTAGGTTGATTCTCAATTTTCTGGGAAACCGCCATACTGATTTCCAAAGTGGTTGTACAAGTTTGCATTCCCACCAGC
>LOJH01067391.1:10666-20892 GCA_001685095.1 Ellobius talpinus | reverse complement strand
GTGATCTATGAGTCTACCCCTAAATAATAACATTCTATTATACACAATTCTGAGCTAGTGTGGAATTTCCTTTAAGTGTCCTTCCTCAGCCCACCACTGTCTGGCCTCTTTGACTAACTAGTGTCTCACTCTACACTCTGATCTTCAGGCAAGCGTTATTTGTTAGAGCACACACAAAATAACATCACTACTTACATAATAAACATTAAAATTAAAACTATAAAATGATATTATTTTATAATTGCATTATATTAAAAGGGGCAGGACTATAAGAGTTAGAATACAAGTGAAGTATCATCAATGATTAGAAGCTTTTGTAACCCAAAACAAATGTAACTGAGGTTTTGCTACTCAAGATAATTATTGTTTGGTGTTCTCTCCAGGAAAATATTGATAAAGTTCTTAAGTAAATGTTAATCATTTTATTTTATTATAAGTCTCTGAATTTGAGTAATTAAAATTAATTTTGGTGTCCATAATTCATATAATGGTTAATCTTATTTACTATTAAGTTGAATGGATTACAAAAGATCTTATAAGGTGTACTATCCACACCTCTATATTTCTGAATAAAGCATGGCCAAATATAGACCTCGAGGGCTTTGACCTAAGAATTGGTCAGTTCCTTGATATGAGTAAAATGGTGCTATGAAAATGACAAAATGTTTAGAAGTGAGACTTAAGTGGAGGAAATAAGCCACTGAGTGGGGTGCCAGTGGCCATACATTACCCAGGCATCTTCCTGTTTGCACACTACTCTCTGTTTCCTGACGTTGTGGCAATGTTCTGTTGTGGCATACAAGCACATTGCCAAACCACCCATGGCCTGATATATCTAAAAGCGTTAATCAAGGTGCCACCCTCTTCCTTAAATGTTCATCTGGTATTTAGGCACAACAAGAAGAAATACTGAAAGGGTAATAAAACATTACCTGGAGTAAAGTCTTTACTCATAACGGCAGACTATTGGTGAGAATTTATGTGGGGAACTGTAGAAGGTCTGGACACTGTGAATAACTTAGTTGAACTTACAGAAGACAGACACCAAATCCTTCACAGCTCTGACGGAGGGGTAATAATAAAGCTCCCCAGCTCAGTTGTCTAAATGATGTGGTGCAAAGAACATGTAGAGCATCATACTCAGTAGGTTTGCTTTGACTTCGTCCTGATCCACCTATGACCAAAGTTTTTATTAACTTTCAATAGTGTTTTGGTAAGTTTTTCTCCTAGCAATATAGATTGCCTTAAGTTTCACCCTGTGCATTTAATAACAACTAAAATATTAGAACGATTAGAGCAATATCAGTCTTTTACTGATTCTACCACTAATTCTACCAACTATGGTTGATCTTTGCAGCCTGTGTTGGGTACTTTACTGAATGTGGATTGGAGACCAGGGTTATTAACTTCTAAAAACAAATAAGTGCTGGACATAGAATCATATAATTTTAGTGATCATTGTAAGAACAGATTTTATAAATCCTAAGTAAATGAGACAAAGTCAAATTCTTTATATGACCTAAACAGTTATCTACTGTACTGGTATTTTTGTTTCTTCCTTCCTTTTTTTTCTGAATGGTTTCCAAGTAAGTGGTTTCTATCATATTTTCATTTGTTTCCAGGAACCCTTAAATTCAAACCTAGTGATAAGCATGGAATTCCACATTTGGATACATTGATGTGGAAACCCAGCTCTGAGAAGTTGATGCTGTCACGTTTACCCTGAATCATGAGAATAGAGGTACAATCAACTTTGGAAACAGATTTTCTCTGTTTCTGGTCTCTCTGTGGCTCCTGCTGAATCAACAGAGGTCCTAAGGATGAACAGAGTAACCAATAGAAAGAAGTCCATGATATAGTTATAAATTTCTTTTCAAAAATGAATAATCTTATTTAAATATGAAAGAAAAGTATAATCAGGGCATATGTAAAATAGATTGGGGAAATGTGACAAGATAGGCTGTCACAATAATCAAGTAACAGATATTAATCAAATTAGAGATAATTGATTTTACCTTTCAAATTGGCCATAAAAATTATAATTTGCACAGGTAGTGGATTACTCAGTGATCTCTATGAAGAGAATGCTGGGAGATCCAAGGTGTATAAAGGCTGGAGTTGATTTTATTGCAGAGTTCACAGAGTTGAGGATATCTTATTGAAAAACAATACCTACAGCAGGGCTTATAAGAGAAGGGCCTTCAAACCAAATGCGTCAGAACTTCTCTGAAGACAGCCCTGCTGACTCAAAGATCAAAAGCTGGCCATGGTCCTTCTACATTTCTTTTATTTGTTTTTAATTAAAGATATATTCTGTTCCCAAGCAATATATCCTGATTATTTCCCCCTCTCTTCCCAGTCTACCCACAATCTTTTCTGCCCTCCAGATACACTCCCTTTCAGTCTCTTATTATAAAAGAACAGGCTTCTGAGAGAGAAAATCTAAACACGACTCAATAAAGTTTAATAATATTAAGCAAAAGCTCTCATATTGAAGTTGGACACAGCAACCCAACAGGAACAAAAGAGTCCCAAGGGTAGGCAAAGAGTCAGAGACTCACTGATTCTCACAGTCAAGAGTCCCATAAAAATATTAAGCTAATAGCTATAATACATGCTCAGAAGACCTTGTGTAGATCCATGTAGGCCCTGTGCTTGCTACTTCCGCCTTTGTGAGCTCATATGTACCTTGCTTAGTTGATTCAGAGGGCCTTATTTTCCTGGTGTCCTTTTGTCCGGTCTGGATCTTACAATCTTTCTGCCTCCTCTTCTGAGTGGTTCCCTGAGGAACCACTCTGAGCTCTGAGGGGAAGAATTTGATGGAGACCTCTAATTTCAACTCTTTCTCCGACTAACTTCTGGCTGTGGGCCCCTGAATCTGTCGTCATCTGCTTCTGGAGGAAGCCTCTCTGATGATGATTGGATAAGAGTATATCATAATATCATCAGGAATCATTTTACTGATTCTCTTTGACCCATAGTATTTGAGTTTACCCTGGGTCTTGGACATTTAGTCTCCGGGCCTTGGTTACCCAAGCAGTGTCAGGTACATATTCCTTCTTATGGAGTGATCCTTAAATCGAATTAGACAGTGAGTAACTACTCCTACAAATTCTGTCCCACCACTGCCCTAGAATATTTTGCAGGCAGGACAAATTTTAAGTCAAAAGATTTGTGACAGTGTTGGTGTCCACATTTTTCTTTCAGTAGCACACAGAGTGCCTTCTACTCCAAACTAGAATGTAAGAGTAAAGACCCCATGTACACACCAGCACAACTTCTCTATGTTCATTGAGTCCTGTAGATGTTGTCCACAGAAATGGGACCATGCCTTCAGTTTGTGGAGAGCAGATTTCTGCTTTAGCATCCTCCTGAAGTCATTTGGGAATTTCCATGGGATGCCCTTGACCAACAACTTAGTCGAACACAACCTAGTCCCGCTGATTTTAGCCTCATCTGACCACAAGACCTCGTCTGACCTATGGAGGCTCTGTACCCCCATTGCTAGAAGTCCTCATTAGGATCCCCTTCAGAGATTCTAAGAAATTTCCACCTTATTAGGTTTCCACACCACACCAGAAATGGCCCCCAACTGAAGCTGTCTGTCCCCCCTCTCTCCACCCCATCTCCCTTTAATCTATCATTCTTTGATGCATTCTCTTGAGACAGTGTTTCCCTCAAAAAATCCTACATCTAGGTTGGCAGTCAGCAATCCCAAGAAATCCTGCTGTCTCTATTCACTACAGCTTGAGGTTACATACAGGTTAATGTGGTCCCAAGAAGCTTCTCATGTGGGTTCTCAGGCCTTTAACTCAGTTCATCAGTCTTGTACAACAAGAACAATTATCCACAAACCATCTCCATAGCCCACTCAAATCCCAAGATATTAAACGAAACAGATTAAAATATATTTTGCCAAGTTCAAAATATATTATTATGAAAGATAGATAACTAAATCATCTTTTGGGAAATATGTTTGTAACTTATTTAACAAAGGGTTTATATAAAAACCTACTAAGACAATAAAATAACCGTTAAGAGGAAAATAACACAATGAGAGTTAAATATTGACTTCTTAAGTAACTCAACAATTCTTCTTTTCTATATAAACCCCAAAGCACTGAAAATAGTACATAATAAGACTGTCCATTTTGTTACTGCTGAGCATCATCTCAAGTCAGAAAGTCCCTAATGTTCATCAGTTAATGAATGGATGGACAGATCATGATAGACTCATGATAAAAACAGTGAAATACTTAAACACAAAGGGGAATGTGGTCCTGCCATGTTTCAGTGTGGATTAAACTTCAAAACATTTGATAAGAAATCAGGCATGAAATCACATATTCTGTAATTCTGCTTTTATTAGCAACCAGAATAGACAGGTACACAAAGACAGAAGGAAGAAGGGTGGTTTACATAGGTTGGAGGAAATAAGGGATTGCAAGAATGACTCGGGGGAAATGGACTTATATTTACTTTGGAACCAAAGAGGGACAGTGGTCACAGAGTAAGGTGAACACAATAAGTAATGCTAAGTTGTTGACTGAAATACAGTTCTCCTATGCTCTGCAAGCTTTACTAAAAGTATTCATCAAAATATATAGTCAAAAGGTCTCGGAAGTTTTTCAGAAATAGTGAAATGTTTCTGATCAAACGAACAAAAACGTAACTATCATTCCATTTCACTTCCATGGGATGTCTGAAATAATAAACCCTTTCCAAACTTGGTTAAATTAGATATAATGGACACTTTAATATTTTGGTAGTGAGAATGTCAAATTGCTTAAGAAACCTGACTAATACATTTAAAAAATTTTCAGAGGAAATTTTAAAAAAATCCTCAATTCCCTTCCTTATTGGGTACGTACAAAAGATAAATGGAAAAATATATTTTCATCATAATGGCTTATTCAGGAAATGCAGATACTGAATTCATAAGAATTTTAAAGATAATTAATCTATATGCTCATTTATGGAAGAATGGATGAAACAGAGTGGTTGACACCCCAACACACCTTAGGTTATGGATTATCAAAACGATCCAGCTAAATGACAGCACACTATGAATGAACCCAGAAGCACACATAAGGTTACAGACAGCCAGACACTTATAG
This sequence comes from Ellobius talpinus, assembly GCA_001685095.1. NCBI lineage: Eukaryota > Metazoa > Chordata > Mammalia > Rodentia > Cricetidae > Ellobius > Ellobius talpinus. The sequence goes on along the minus strand of LOJH01067391.1, from coordinate 15,775 downwards.
ATGGATCCCATTCATGTTCTGTCCATGAAGGGTCAGAATGTACACTGCCTTTCTCAGAGTCATAATTTCACAGTCATAAAATCTTTGCCTAAACCATGCTACTCACAAATTCCTGCTGTGCTGGTTCATACCCATAATCTCATCTCTCAGGAGATAGGAAAGAACAGGTTTGATGTCTAGGCTAGGTAGTAAGCTTCACACCAGCCGAGGCCAGAAAACGAAACTTGTTTCAAGAAACCTAAGCAAACAAATAAGCAAGTCAATAAGTAACCCAAACCATACATTTAGTCTCTCCCTGTGTTAATAAACTCTGGAACTTCTCATTTTTTCAGTGTGGTCTTTTTACATACTTATAGCATATGTAACATTTTTTTCTGACATAAATCGTCACGGATGATAGTACATCTTATTTGTTCTTATTCTGTTCAATGTTTTTATTACAGTTTGAACATGCTTTCCTTCTTTTTTCTTTTACAATTAATGTCTTACTTATCACACTATCACACCTCTGTCCAAACTCATTGGCAGAATTACAACAGTTCACCTGCTGATGCATCAACTTACGACACAACTCCCTCCAGCACAACCTGTTTACAACACACTGTACAAATCCCCTTTATGAAACTTTATGAATATTAAAGTGAATGTCCCTGCCTTCTCGGCTGCATTTGGTTTTCTGTTTTCTTCCCCATGTGTAACCCAGGTGTTGATTTAAAATTCAGTGACATCAATGATTATCGTTCTAAATTATCTCCTATTCTTTCAGTCCTTGATGTACGTAAGACAGAAGCCTATCCCATTGACCATATAGCATGTCTTCTCAGCGAAGGCTGAAGCCTCATTGTTGGAATTTCAATCTAAACAAAGATTTGCAGCAAGCCTCCCAGCAGCTGCCTTGTCAGGTTTGGGAAAGGGAAAAATTAAATTTAATATATTTATTCCAAGTCTCCTACATAATAGGTCTCATATGAGGGCTTAATTTTATTTTATGTTTATCAAAAATAAAGCCTACCGGAGACCGGGTGTGGAAGCAATTATGTGAAGCCATCCCACAGATGGTGAGCGGTAATAAGAAATTGTTGATGGGAATCTGTTCCTTTAACAAGCCAAGAGAAATGACATTTGACTCTCCTCTTTATAAATGGTAATACCTAGTGCTTTTTAAATTGGATGACTCCTCCACTTTATCAGAACAGGAGATCTGAAAAAAAGTAATAAATGAATGGGAAGGAAACAATTCACAGTCTTTATTCTATCAGTGTAGGCAGGGACATTAGGGAGATAGGCAAATGGAGAGATGGGTAGGTAGGTGTTATTTGAAAATGTCTAAAAGAAGGAAGCCAGAATTTTAATGAAGCTTTTTATGGATGGCAGATAGCCTTTATTACTAATTTTTAATGCTCTCTCAAAAGAATCAAAGCGCAGTATTTTTATTGTTTACGTTTATCCTTCCACAAATCATTACTGTTAAAATACTATACACATAAAATAATTGTTTAAATGTTCATTCATGTATTTGTATAGGGATATTTCTTAATGAGCCTGACATTTCCAGGTCCTGTGAAGACAGTTAAGCTTTGAATGAAAATCTAATGTCTACATCACACACTGTGAGTAGCCTGGAACATACAAGACAGTTTTTCTATTCTACGCATCTGAAATGATATTAAATTCATCTTTGTTGTGAAAGAGTCTCACTCTGCAAGCAAAGCTGGGCTGGAACTCACTGCAGAATATTCTGGCCACAAACGTCTGATAATACTCACACACCTACATTCTGTAGGTAGACATAACAGGTATAAGTACTTAGCTTGGATTTTTGTTCAACATTTAATACTGATATAGTTTAGATAATTATTATCTCATAGTCTGCCAGTGAAAGGGCTAAAATGGGAAAAGCTTCAACCAACTTTACACAGAGAATTACTCTGGCATTCTTCAGCCACTTGTGATTTGCACTCATTAATAATATTATTACATTTTCACTGTTATGCCCAATATAAGCTACAACATTAATGTTAGTTACTACCTCAAATGTTAATTTCATTGTCTTCTTTATCATAATTATTAGTACAGCATAATACTGATTTTGTCTTCTTCTAGTATATAACTATAGTTGAACTCTCTTACATTTTGAAATAAAACTTACTGCTCAAACAGCCTAGATATGAGTAAGATATTTTGAAACATTTTCTCATTTCGTAGCTTAGAATGGACACTGTTGATAAGAAACAAGAAGAAAATTATTAGATTTATTATCAATGGGATTACATATCATCAAAAGAGAGTGGACATAAAGTTTTCTGTAAATATAAAGTATTAGAATTTAATATGTAATATTAGTAAGTTCACACTCTTTTAAGAGATGTTTTTACTCTTAAATTGTTTTAAATTTAACATCAGTTTTGATAATGCCACATATGCACTATGCTCCCATCATATCCACCGCACTTCACCCTCTTATCTCCTTCACATCTGGTAACGCTTTTCTCCCCCAGTTAGCCTCCTGTGCTCTTTCCTTATCCCGTTGTTCACTCTACTTCTTTTTCTCCTTTTTTGGGGAGATTTTAAGGATCTAGGCACTAGAAAAGTGGTGTAGGAATTAAGAACATGTACTGCTCCTCCGACACAAATTGGGTTTCAGCACCCAAATGAGGTGTAAAAAGTCACCTGTAACTCCAACTCTAGGGGATAAAATGTTCATAGTTCTTTGCATCTACACTTCCATGTTCACATGATCTACAATACACAAACATAATTAGAAACAAAATAAACCTTTTTTATTTAAAAAAAAGCCTTCTTTGTGAAGAATATTGATTCATTTCATTTTGGGGGGGGAGGAAAGAAGGGAACTAAGTCAGTTGAGGGCAAGGATTGGTAGTTGTTGTTTTAGAACTATGTGCAGTGTGCTGTCCCAGTGAAGGTATTCCTTGGTATTTTAAGTCAGTTTATTCTTGTTGAATGGGTTGTCTTGCGCTTAATAATAAGTTAGTTGAAGCCCTGGCGGCTGCCTGAAGACATATAGTAAATATAAACGTCCCCACACAATAGAAATGGTACACCCAGGGGGCTCTTTTTCCACCTGCTGTGATTGCAGAAGGAAAGATTTATGCTCTCTCTCACTTAAAGAACAAAGTGTCTTTGAGAGAAGACTAACTCTGTAGGGTCTATGTTTCAACAACACTAGAGACAAATAAAATTTTAATTGTTTAGAGGGGTCTGAGGCCATTTGTGTTGTATTTAACAAAAGAAAATAGATCTCATGGTGTAAAAATAGGTACTGATTATTCAAAAGACAGGTGAACTTCTGTAATTTAGTAACAATATCAATTACTGTTTGTGATCTTTGTTTATTGCAACATCTGCTTAAATGTACAGCTTGTGGATTACAGGAAGGAAATGAAGTTAGCAGATACTAATTTTGACTAACTATGCAACCATATTTTTATGTTTTTTAAAAGATGAGAAATATGTATACTAAATAGGATAGCACAACTTTCTTCAATTTTCCAAACAGCAATTATCCAAAAAGACTAACCTTAATTAAACACCTGGTGTCTTTAAGAGAGTGAAATAATTTACCCAGAATTTTATCAATAATTTCAACTAACTTTAAGTGCTGAAAATTTCTAACTTGTTAAGATTTATTTATGTTAAATATGACTCTCACATAAAATATTTTAAGAAGTGCAGAATGATCCATGAGCTCCCACGAGTTTGGGTCAGCTGTTTCTATGGATTTCTCCCATCATGAGTTTAACACCCCCCCTTGCTCATATAATCCCTTCTCTCTCTTCTACTGGACTCCTGGAGCTTGGTCCAGTGCTTGGCTGTGGATCTCTGCATCTGCTTCCATCCATTACAGGAACATATGTGTAGTCCAGGCTGGCCTTGACCTCATGGTCCTCCTGCTCTCACTTCCTTTAGAAAATCCTGCAAACCAATGCCCCCCAAATTGGCATGCACAGATACAGCTGACCTGAGCTGCTCAGTGACTCTGAACCTACAGCTGGCGAGCCTTCATGGAACTGAACTAGGCCCTTCGAATGTGCGTGACAGTTGTGTAGCTTGGTCTGTCTATGGGACCCCTGACAGTGAGACCAGGATCTGTCCCTGGTGCATGAGCTGATGCTGTGAGACAGTGGTCTTGTACCCTGTAAAGATTCCTCAGTTGTATTGGTTTAGCAAAATGCTGATTGTCCAGTAGCCATGCAGGAAGTAGAGGTGACATAACCAGAACGGGAGAATTCTAGAAGATGAAAGGCTCAGTCTGCAGTTGTCATCCAGACACAGAGGAACCAAGATGAGAAAGTCTCACTGTTAAAGGTACCAAGGCATGTGGCTAACACAGACAATAATTATAGGTTAATATGTAGGAGTTAGTTAATAAGAAGCCTGAGCTGATAGACCAACCAGTTAATGATTAATGTAAGCTTCTGTGTGTTTCTTTGGGACTGAACAGCTGCAGAACAGGGTGGGACAGGAAACCTCTGTCAACAAATGTCACCAATGTGGACAAGTATATCCACATAAAACTTGAGAGAGCTTGGAAAGTAATTCTAGACACAGAAGAACAAGGTTAAGCACGTTTCTTGGTAGTAGCATTTTCTCAGGTGGGCTCACTCTGTTTGCTAAAGGCAAGTACATCTCATTTAAGAAAAGCTTACTGACTCATCTTTAGCTGCAAAAGCCTCGCAGCTTCTTTAAGAAGCACTATTACCAAACACTTAGATGGTGTTTATGAATAGATCACAGCATGCTTCTTGTTGGTGACAGGGACCTTGAAACTACAAAGAGTTGTGGCAATAAATATGGCTCCAGCGAGTACCTTTGCCATGAGACTAAACTCTCAGAAAGCTAAGGAATAGGTTGGGTCCAGTAGTCAAAGCTATAGCTTTAATCCTAGCCATATTGCTTAGCAAATTAAAGACTCATGAGGTCAAAAAAGAGAAAGATATACAGTAAATATAGATTCAGACAAAAAACTTCTAAACAGTTTAGAGTGTGTTTAAAAATATATGTACCCTTGGGAGATAAAGAAAAAGGATAAAACCCTTTTAAAAAGAAAGAAAGAAGAAAGAAAGAAAGAAAGAAAGAAAGAAAGAAAGA
>LOJH01067390.1:0-10226 GCA_001685095.1 Ellobius talpinus | reverse complement strand
GTGGGGTACCTGGGTGGGACAGAAACCCCAACAAGCTGGCCCTCATGTTACACCCCCCACCCAATCTGTGCTGGAATTATGCAGGTGTGACATTATGCCTGGATTTTTTTTCCTCCAGGGCTTTATTTTGAATCTTTAAAGCTGGCATCCTTTTGCTCATACTGCAGTACTATACCTACCGAGATTTCTTTCCAGCTTTGACACCACCAAGTGCTAATCACTTAACTGGTAGAATGTCCTCAAAACTTTACTCCTCTGGAGTTTTCTCATTTTGAGGTCAGGCCAGGGTTGGGCATTTTCCAGCAATGTCACAGAACTGCTATGTTATTTTAGTGCATTGTGTTTGGAACTTTTTTGTCAGCCTGCTTTAGAAACCATGATGTCCACTCTGATCAGCTAGCTAGGATCCTGTTGAATTCCTTTCTTAAAAAAAAATAAGTTTTTAAGATTTATTTTTTTTGTGTGTGTATAGGTGTTTTGTCTGGATGTTAGGTCTGTATATCATTCATGTCCAGTTCCTACATAAGCAGAAGAGGGTCACAAATGCCCTGGTATGGGAGTTGAAGATGGTTATGAGCTACCATGTATGTAATAGGAAATGAACCCAGGTCTTCTGAAAGAACTGACTCTTAACTGATGAGCCTTTTCACCAGTCCCCTGTTGGATTTCTTTACTACAAACTATCTCTTTTCCCTTTGTAATTATGCAGGATATACTTACATACAATGAAAGAAATACTCCTCTTTTCCTCCCACTCACTCATCCCAACCCCAAACAAGCATGTGATGTATAGGAAGTGTGCCCCTTGCTTTCCCAGCACAGGTATATTTGGCTGTCACCATCTTGTTTGTTTCTTTGTTCAATCCTTCTGTGAACATACATTGTTTTTAGAATTTCTAAGCCACTCCCTTGTGATAAGCGAAGTTACTCACTAGGTAGCAACTTCACATAAAAATCTTTTTTTTCCTGCCTTCCGATATTTAATCAACACATTGTTTTCCAGTGTGACCTAGGTCACATCTTCCTTTCCCTCACCTTGTCAATGTGGGCTCTGTCCAAGTCTCAGTGTTGCCTCTGGCATCCTGGTTGAGTTTATCTATTTCTACATTTTGTGTATGGAACATAATTAAGGGTTGAAATGTTAGAACTCTACAAACAAGAATTGTCACCACTCATTCCCATTCCTTCCTTCTTCCTGCTCCTTTAGAGCACCTCCTCTGCAGGCAAACTGGCTCCTTAGTTTCTATTACATACTTGCTGTATTTATTTGCACAAATGAACAAACATAGGCAAATTTATTCCCTGTACTGCTTGTACATAAAGAATTATGATAATCATTTGTACAATGATTAGCTTTTCCTCACAGTGTGTCACAGGAAACACCTGGTCATCAGCTCCTGGACCTCTTCTCCAATCCCTTTAAAGTTGGTTTATGGTGTGTGTGTGTGTGTGTGTGTGTGTGTGTGTGTGTGTGTGTTGCATTGTCTGGAGACCAGGGGACAGTTTGTGGGAGTCATTTCTCTCTTTCCACCATGTGAGTCCTGAGTATCAAATTCTGATTGACAGCAAACCCCTTTATCCATAGAACCATCTCACTGGCCCCTCAGTCCTCCCCCATAGGTCTACAGAAATGCAGTATACTCACCATCAGGTATTCAATGGATTTTCTATGTAAGAGCAGTGTATTAGCTACTTCTCTCATTGTATTAGTTGCTTTCCTTGTTGCTATGACAGATACCTGTCAAAAGCAACTTAAGGAAAGCAGGGCTTAAATTCTGGCTTGCAGGTTTTGGGTATAGTTCATTAAGTATTGGAAGGTATGTAGGCAGGAGCATGAGGCAGCTGGGCACACTACATCTGCAGCTGGCAGGAGCATGAGACAGCTGGGCACACTGCATCTGTAGCTGGCAGGAGCATGAGACAGCTGGTCACACTGCACCTGCAGCTGGCAGGAGCATGAGGCAGCTGGGCACACTGCATCTGTAGCTGGCAGAAGCATGAGACAGCTGGTCACACTGCACCTGCAGCTGGCAGGAGCATGAGACAGCTGGTCACACTGCATCTGCATCTGCAGCTGGCAGGAGCATGAGGCATCTGGGCACATTGCATCTGCAGCTGGCAGGTGCATGGAGGCAGCTGGGCACACTGCACCTGCAGTCAGTAGGCAGAGGGAGACAAGGGCTGGTGCTTGACTTAGTTTCTCAATTTTATTGTTTGGGATCCAACCCATGGGGTAGTGCTGCCTACGTTCAGAGAAGATTTTTCCCTTTTCAGTTTAAACTATCCGGAAATATCCTCACAGATACATCCAGAGGTGTCTTTCCATGGGCATTCTAAGCCTATGGAGTTGACAAATGCAGATTAATTACGACAACCATGTATAATGTATTTGCACTTACAAACATCATTCCAATGTCTTGTATCTAAAATGCACTATACTTGTTTTTATGTAGTTTATGGTGGGTTAGTCATCAGGTTAGACCCAGAAACCCAGGCTGCTGGATTGAAACATAGTACACACTCCCTCACTGGCCCTACAAAAGAATATACTATTATGGTGTTTTTTTGGAAACCTGGTAAGAGAAAAATGTTATCTCATTGTGATCCTAATGTTTACTTCTCTGATTATGATTATGGACACTTGTTTTAACATCTGAGGACCAGTTTTACATCTTTTATTATTGATTCATAACACCAAGAAGCATTTGCAAAACCAGAGACAAACTGAGAGCAGATTAAAGGATGCCTAAGGATACTGGTTGCAGATGAATCTTCCCTGTGGTCTCCTATGGTCGACTGAAGTTCTAAAATAAAAGAAATTTACCTCTTAAAACAAGTCAATAGGCTGTTTTTGTGTCATGAGTACTGTTGGACATGACTGTGCCTTTTGTAAAGTTCATCCTTTTTAGTTGAACTGTGAAAATTCCAGAAACTGAAATACTTTGGTTTCCAGAACCAAAGTCACTTGCTTTTTTAGACTAGCAGTTCTTAACCTGTGGGTTGTGACCCCTTTGGGGGTGGAATGACCCTTTCACAGGGGTTGCCGAAGACTATAGGAAGATACAGATATTAATATTATGATTCATCATAGTAGCAAACTTACAATTATGAAGTAGCAATGAAAATCATCTTATGGTTGGGGTCACCACAACATGAGGAACTGATTAGAGGGTTACAGCATTAGGAAGGTTGAGAACCACTGCTCTAGAGTCTCCCCCTGGCCTCCCACCCTACCAAACCCAGGTAATGAACAGTCACAAAGAATGTTTTTCTACCACCTGACTTTTTTTTACTGATCAGTCACTGGTTATCCCAACAACAGCCAACTGAGGGTGCAAAGGAATCTTCTCAACCTTGTTTCTACCCGACTTCCTCCTAAACCTGTAAGAAAGGAACCCTAGTCATTCTTCTGTCTGTCTGTCTATGTCATTAGCATTTCTTCTGGTTACTGTATCATAAAAAGGGCACCTGTCTCTGGGTCCTTTTTAGCCCAAACCCAGAATCCTTCAGATATGTTTGTTCATGATGTAATAGAAAGAAAGTAACATCTTCAGGCTGAGATAAATGAGTTAGTTCTTAGTCTGGACTTCAAGTTTGCGAGGCTCAGCACTGATCTGCCTTCTTCCCTGGGTCTCTCTTCTGAGTAAGATTCTGTGTATTCAAGAGGGGGAAGTCATTTGGAGTGGGAAGGCCTTTGTAGACTATATAGTGGATACACAGGACATGGAAGTTCTGTGCCTAAACTCCTGTGTCAGCTTCCAGGATGGGTGGGAGCCTATTTGCTGACTTTGCCATCTCAGAGGTAAGTTGTGTGATGGCTCATGGAGGGTCACAGAAAAGCTTTGGGTGACAAGAAGCAGGCTGTTCTGAGAAGTACAGCTGTGCTGGACTTATTCTTCAAGTACAGATGGTGTCTGAGTTGCTGGGGTGAGGATTAGATTGGAATGAGGATGGAAGCCGATTGTAGGCTATTATAGAAGTTGATAGAGTTAAAACCTGCTGGCCCTGGGAAGCTGTAATAAGCTAGGTTCGGCATGATCCTCAATAGGCCAATTAAAGATAAAAGATAGTGAAAAATAAGGGAGGGAGATTTATTCAGCATGGCCACACTGGGAAGTAGGTTGAAAAAAGTGGGTCAATGAATCCCATCCTTCACCCGACTTTGGTTTAAATGGAAGGAAGGCAAGTGGTACACACAACTAAGCAATACTGGTCAAGGTATAGCAGTGCCTTGTCTCAGCTCGAGTCCCTCTTGCAAGGTGGTCTGGCAAGTTGTTAGAACTGTGTGAAATTTATTTTCCCAGAGAGAACTCTCCCCGAGGCTCCCTTGTGTTAGCCTCCCTAAGACTCACAAGGCTCCTCATAAGGCTCCTCACAAGGCTCCCAGGCTTTTTCTGGCTCCCAGCCTTAAATTCCTGGGGGAAATTTCAATTTCTTGGGATCTATTGCTTTAATAGTCTAATGGCCAAAAGGAGGGGTACTGGTGTCTATTGAGGATATCTCCATTCCGGCCAAGGTGTCCACATGGATGTTTATGCTGGTGGCATTCGTTCTCAGAACATGTAGCATTAGCCACAGGCCTACAGATTGTAATGTATGTATACTTTAATAATGTACATTATTTTAAAAAATTTAGTCAGGAACTTAAGAAGAATGATAATTTAGGAAACCCACAGATCTTGAAGCTTAGAACACACATAAAATATCAGCTTTCTGAGACCTTGCAAGGGAAACTGATTCAGAGAAAGTGCAAATTTAGAGAAGGCGGAGTTTGAAGAGCAGGTGGAGGGAACACCGAGTCAGGAAGGGAGTTCCTCTGTGGCTGACCTTGACTTTCATGAGATGTAACGAAGATGTTTCAAGTGGGGAAAAGAGATGGGGTCTGAGGTAGAACAAAGTGCCTTTGGACTCAAATGGCAGATAAAGAAAAGGAAAGGAATCAGAAATTGAGGTGACTTGGCTTTCTGTGGTAATTTTCATAGTTTTATTGTGACATGACTCATACCATGACATTTATGTGTTTAAAATATATACTTGAATGGTTTGAGATATATCTACAGACTTGTGCATTAGGTACCCAGCAAGCCCAGTTTGGCTACCTGATTTCAATAAGCTAATTAAAGCAGGCATGTTAATAGTGGAAAAAAAGGAGATTTATTCAATACAGCTACTTTGGAAAGAGTGTCAAAGAGACCCAGTGAACCCCATACGTCCATCTTTGGGGTTCTGAGTAGCCTTAAGGTTTAAGTCTAAGCCATACTTACACAAGTCTTGGTAGTCCTGGTCAGGGAGTATTGACCTGTCATTGTCTTTTTCTGTAAGATGCCCTAACAAATGCTGATTCTGTTTCCTTCCTCCCTCAAGCTGGCTCAAACTTTAGGTTTTCTCTTTTTCTAGGGTGAGATTCCTGTGGAAATCTTAGTTTGCTGGGGTCCTTTATTCAAAGAGTCTGATAGCCAGAGGGAGGGGTGTATCTCTTTAGAAAACCTACATCCCTGCCAGACCAGTTACATAATTACTAGCCAAAGCAGAAGTTAAAACATTCACATTGCTCTGAAAAGTAACCAGGATCATTAGCATCGGTGTTCTTCCTGTTGCCTTCTAGTCTCAGGAAGCACTAATCTCTTATCTATCTATCTATATTTGACTTTTTATATAAAACTTCTAATAAATAGAACAGAAGGTATGCAATGTTTTGTGGTTGCCTTCTGGTGCTTGACATAATGTTTTCAAGGTTTATTGTTGTAGATAAAATCAGTATGGTGCTTATGTTATTTATGAATAAACTGTGGTGTGGATATGCCATGTTTTATTTATCCATTCCAGTCTTGATCTAAATTTGGATCATTTTTAACTTTGGAGTGATGTGGGATTTGCCTCTGTATGCTGTAAATATACTTTATTGCTATTGATTAATAAAGCTGCTTTTGGCCAATGGTTTAACAGAATATCGCCAGGCTGAAAAAGATATATATAGAGAGAAAGTGGAGTCAGAGAGATGCCATGCAGCTGCTGAAAGAAAAATGTGAGCCACCAGGTGGGAACCTTCCTGGTAAATCATGACCCTCATGGTAAAATATAAAATAATAGAATGGGTTAATTTAAGACGTAAGAGCTAGCTAGAAATATACTTAAGCTATTGGCCAAACAGTATTGCAATTAATACAGTTTCTGTGTGATTATTTTGAGTCTGGGCAGCCAGGAAATGAACAAGTGGCATCCGTCTACATTGGGGGATATTATAAATAATGTTGTGTACTCATTTTTATAGAACACCTGCTGTCATTTTTCTTGGGTATGTGTCGTGTTCTGAAATCTGTGATTCATTAGGCTTATGACATAGATGCATAAAATGGACTCTTTATATTGATCTTAACATTTAAATACATTAAATCAAAAGCCTCCAGTGTTGAAATAAATAGAAATCTATTTAGTTGCTGTTTTGAATATGTGGTATATACATGTTCATATATGTATGTATGTGTGTGTGGAAAGTCACATATGTGTATACACCACAGTGTTGATTACCTTGCTCAGTCACACTTCACCTTTTTTCTTTTTTTTGAGACAGGGTCTGTCACTGACCCTGAAACTCACTGGGTCAGGGAGATTGGCTGACTGCTGAGCTTCAAGGATGGTCCAGTCTCTACCCTTCCAGCTCTAGGGTTATAGATGCCCACCATCAAGCCTGGATTTCATCTGTTTTTTGGGGATCTGAACTTTAAATCTTACTGGGGTGGTCTGAATGAGAATGTCTCCCATAAGCACAGGGTCTCTGGTTACCGGCACCGCTTGTGGAGGTCATGGAAATCTAAAGAAGCAGAGCCTTGTGGAGGAAGTCCAGCACTGGGGCTGGCTTGTGAGTTTACAGCTTTGCATAGCTTCCAATTTGCTCTCTCTGCATCTAGTCACATCTCAAGATGTAGGTTCTCAGTTCCTGTTCTGACCACCATGCCTACCTCCTGTCATGATCCCCCACGAATATGGGCTCTTATCTCTCTAGAACTGTGAGCCCAAATACATTCTTTGTGTCATAAGTCACTTTTGGTTGCAATGTTTTATCCAAGTAATAGAAAAGTAACTAATACAAAGGGGAAGACGCACCCTGGAAGTGGGTGGCACCATCACATGGCCTGGGGTCTTACCCTGAATGATAGGGAGGAAAGAATGTTCTGAGTACAAACATTCATCTCCCTCTGCTTCCTGACTGTTTATCTTGTCATAGCAACGAGCACACCTCTCTGGTATGCGGCTGATGGGATACCCTGTGCTGCAGAGACACATCCAGGATTCTTACCTTATTAAATCAGTATAGGTGTCCTCTGCTGCTAACCTCACAAGCCTTCTATATATGATGGTTTCAAAACCTTTCCTCATTTCCATATTAACATTTAGCCCCAGTTAGGATGATCTAATATATTTGGATGAGTTCAGTATTAGCAAAGACATCTATGTGTTTGTCTGTGTGTTGGTAGAAAAAGGACATTGCCTATTATCTGCATGTAGGCTGGTTTATAAAACTCCTCTGTTTTTTTCCTATCAAGTTTATTTTCCCACCAAATTTCTTTCTCCTCATTCCTCTTATGACATGGAAAACACTCTGGGCAAACAGACCCTGTCCCATTCTTCATTTCTCTGATGGCTTTAGTACACAGTGTTTGTTCTGGCAGTCTGCATATCTTTGTTAAATGTATGATAAACTTGCAGCCTAGGTAGATCTAATTGCACCATCGTCCTGCACAGTAGTAGATTGCCTGGGAACAAGAGTATCTTTGTATTGTTTTCTTAGTCCATATAGATACAAAGAAATCGGAAGTAAGTCATTGCTATGAACATCACAGTGGCCACTTTAGTCCATTCTTATCACAGAGAATTAAAAGAATAAAATACTCAATAGTTAATAATCTCTCTTCCATGACTTTTTCAAAATGTAGTTTATATATTTTTACTAAGGTCCCTGGCATGAATGAAATTATCTTAGGAATGATATTTTCTTCCAGACTTAACTCTTGGCACAGGAGATACTCCAACGACCACAGAAAGTTGAGTGCACTTTCCTCCAGGAGGGGACTTGCCCTGTGAAAATCAATCACTTAAGAAAACAATTCCTGCCAAGATTGGTGACACATTCCCCTAACTCCAATGCTCTAAATGCAGAGGCAGGTAGATCTCTGTGAGTTTGAGGAGGCCAGATTGGTCTACAAAGCAAATTCCAGGACAGCCAGAACTACATAGTGAGGCCTATCTCAATAAAACAAAACAAAAAGCAAACAAACAAACAAAAACAATTGCTTTTCTTTTTTTATTAAAAAATAGACTTTTTCCTCTATAATATATTACCTTGATTACAGTTTCTGCTCAATCTATTCTTCCCAGTTCCTCTCCACTAACCCCTACTCTTCTATTAGGTCAGAATAAATGATCAAGAATGGATATGTTTTTCTAGATCATCAAGGAACAGTGAAGAATTTAATTCTCAGTATATACTTACATGTCTTTCATAAGAAATATTATTTATATCTCAGCCAAACCCCCACTTCCAGTAGACTGCAGACATGAGAGCCTTAGACTCATGCTACATGGATAACCCGTGAGAATTCTAAATGCTCACAGCATTCTTTTAGAAAGAAAGCAGTAGGTCACTACTAGATTCAGATGAACATCATCATAATGGCAAGAAAGCCCCAATTTTGACAGTGCATGAAGATGACAGAACGTTTGAGTTGAGTCACCATCAAGTGTTCTTCTGGTCTATGGTCATAATTTCGGTAAGGGGATCGTATAGCTGTGGCCGACTCTCTCCTCTTATATCGGCTACTCTGCAATGTCTGGAGTAGATCCAGCAGGAGCACAGAACAGAGCATGTAATCACATCTATAACCACAGCACCTGAGAGACAGAGGCAGGAAGATCATAAGTTCGAGGCTATCCTTGGCTAGATAGGGAGCTTGTGGCAAACCCTGGATAAATGAGATAGACTACAGAAAAAAAATCAATTGATCAATCAACCAACTAAACAAACGAAAAACAACAAAAACCCCAACAGGAGAAAGCATAAAACTTCCTGAAATGCAGATGTCCCTGTGGCCATTGGCCGCTCTTGCCCTTGAGTGTGCTGTCCTTCATTCTGTAATGAACTCCTCTACCTATTTTCTGTACTGCCATCTGTGTGACTCACCTGACTTCTTCCATCAAGATCCAAGGATTGGGAACCTGAGTGGAGCCAGACTGGGATTCCGGGGACAAATTTCATATTCTACTGATGAAGAAAAGTTCCTGAGGCTGAGTACTTGCCAAAGAAAAGAGGTTCACTCATCTCACCCTTCCTAAGGCTTCTGCACAGACCTGAGCTGGGAATGACATTTGTAATGGTCAGGTGCACATATCACATGGTGAGATCAGGAGTCAGAGAGATTTGGGAGCCTTCTTTCCATAACAACCCACTCTGGTAGAAGCTAGAGTTCTCTCATTAGTGCATTAATCCTTTCAGAATGATGACCTGATTAATTCTCATTGTGCTCCCCTTTTAAAGATTCCCCAGCTCTCTACATTGGAGGCCAAGTGAGTCTCCAGTTCAGGAAACTTAGGAAGACACAACTTACACCACACCCACGCCACCTTACACTGCAGTGAGTGATTGCTTGATGCTTTTAAAATTCATTTTCTGATAGATTGTAAAAGCTTGTGTAGCCTGTGCCTGACCTGAATCCTGGGTCTCCAGAAGAGCAATGAATACTTGGGAATGAAAACGGTGATGTGCAGGAATGGCATATCAGAAGACGCTCACATGGGATTAGAAAGACAGCTCAGTTGGTAAGTGCTGGCCATGCAAATCTCAGGACCTGAGTTCAAGATTCAGGATTCGAGTAGAAAGTCAGGTATGTGGGTATACATTTGTAATCCCAGCACTGGGGAAACAGAAAAAGGAGGATTCCTGGGACCCCTGGGCAAGCTGGCCTATTCTACATAGCCCCAAATCCCAGAGCAAGAACCTGTCCCAAAAAAGAATGGATGGGTTCTGATGATAGACATATAAAGATGACCCCTAGCCAATTCATACATGCATGATACACACATACACACACACTCACACACAAATGTATGTATGCACACCCCCACACCCATAAACAGACACATACACACACTCATGTGTGCACACACACCATGTACACACCCATACATGCATACATAAACATACAAACATATACATACATAAACACACATGT
>LOJH01067385.1:0-10227 GCA_001685095.1 Ellobius talpinus | reverse complement strand
CCAGGTATCCAAGGAGATGTCCCCAGCTTGTTCCTTGAGCAGCTGAGGAGAGAGAGCCTCATCTGGCCCCATCCTATAGCCATACTGATGAATATCTTGCATATCACCGTAGAGCTCTTTCTTCTACTGCTTGCCTTGGTCATGGTGTTTGATCACAGCAATAGAAAAACAATTAATATAGGGCCTTTCTATTATTAACAAACAGTGTTTTTCACCAATTTGCAAAATTTAATTGCATTCCAAGTGACTAGTTAGCCTCCAAATGTATACATGTTACTCAGAAGTTAACCCCTTCAAAGATAATTTTTCATTTTTGTACTCAGGGACAATACTTAATTGTCTCATGCTCCTGACTAAGCAGTTTGCATTAGGATTACTTTCTCAGGGTCGAATTTCCCCAACCTTTTGCTAAAAACATGGATTCTTGCTGGAAACATCCCAGAACTAGTTGCTGGGGTGTCTTTTTATTCATAATACTCTGATGGCAATTAGATCTTAAAGAAATGAATGTGGTAAAGTACATCTATTTTATCATTTTTTCATTCTGATCTGTTATTTACAGAGTCCATATGGCTATAAGTCTTTCCTATGGTTATAGATACTTGTAATGAAGATTACCATGTAGGAGCTGAAAACACATGCATAATCAAACCTTGAAATTGCATGGCACTCATAAATCTCTGTGCTGGACAAAGAACAGACATGTTAAATTTATGGTAGGTCTTATGGATGAGCCTCAGTCTCCTTTTTGCTTTCAGAATCTGCTTTTCTGAACCATGCTCTGTTCCTTAACCCTCGGATCTGCACACTCTCATTCTTCTGATGTGGTTCAGCCAGCCCTGTTTTAGGACTTGGAAATCTCCTGGGTGTGAGAACTTCTTGGGAAGTTCCTGGGTATGAAAGTGACTGTGAGCCTGCCCTATTGATCTCATTCTCTTATGGAAGCTTTTAGGGAGCAAAGCCTATTGCTCTTGATTTATTTTTCATGCCTAGTAGACTAGTAGATTATTTATCCATATGCAGATGAAAATGGTAAAGCCAAATGCATGGCCTGAGATGCTTTTCTTCCTGCAGCAGGAATGCTGCAGAACAACCTTTCAGAAGTAAGAGATGATGTCTCCTTAAGTCTTTTTTTAGGCTTTTTTAAAAATTGATTTTATTGAGCTATTCATTTTTCTCAGCTCCCCTTATGTCTTTAAGCTGAGCAGTGCTCTGTTTCTTTGTTTTCCCTGTTGGTGTGGAATGTGCCTCAGGCTTTCTACTCTATACACACATAGAGTCATCGCAGCATCGTATACTGTAGTACACAGTTGAGATGGTTCACACACCACAACCATGCAAATGGCCTTGAGCTTTAGGACTTTTTTCCTTCACTTATATGTCAAGATGAATCACAGAAAACTATGAATAAATGGTGGATAAACAATGAATCATTATTTCTTATTTTTTCCTCATTGCTGTTCAGTGGTTCTTTATTGTTGAGACTTTCAAACACTTTCAATAATGTGTTTGGGTTCAATGCACTCCTCATTTCTTCCCCTTCAAGACCACTTTTATTCTCCTACCTAAATGTCCTGTCTTTTTTTATTTTTCCCATTGAATCTACTTAGCGCTGCCTGTATGTGCACAGTTGTAGGGCTATCTGTTGGAGCATGGGTAGCCTTTCAGGGTCTGCATCCCTGAAGAAAACTTACTCTTCTTCCCCAATAGCCATTAGCTGCCAATTGAGTCTCAGCTAGGGGTGGGACTTAAACTCCTCCCTGACCCATGGTGGAATATTGGTTGACTGGATCTTGTGCACTTAGTTACAGTTCCTAGCATTGTGATGAAACACATGACCAAAGCAGCTTGGGGAGGAAAATTGGTTTGCATTTCTACAACATCCATTTTCTTTGGTGGGCATCATGGCAGCATTTCCAGCAGATGGCATTAGTATCCTAAGGAGCTAAGCACCACAGCTAGGCATTCTCTCCATAAGTGAACAGCTTAAAAAGGCAACAAAGAGAGTATTGGGGAAGTTGATTAGGTGTTGATTTTTTTATTTGTCTAATAACTCTTATTTACAGTGTGACCCTGGCAGGTAGGTGTTGCTTTGAAGAACAAGACTAAGAATTTTAAAAACGTAATGTTCACAAAGTATGTATTAGACCAAGCCAGGATTATCTAGATCTAGCTGATTCAAACAGTCAGTGTGGTCACCATGTTGAGAATCAGTAGTCTTACATGGGGTCATTTGTATATAGATTCCAACTAAACAGGGATGATATAAATAATTCTATAACAGAATGGAAGTAATTTAGAGATTTTTCTATAAATTAAATATAATTTAACGGAAAAATATGAAAGAAGTGTTCACGAAATCGAGGACGAAAGAACTCTGAAAATATGCATAGAAGTAATGAGAACATGGGAAGAATTCATTTTTCAAAACTAGAGGAAAGAATCAGAGTTGTAACAGTCCTGTGAAAGGCGGGAAGTATTTGTGCCAGGAGAATGACTATTCAAAAGAACAGAAAGTCCCATACTTGCCTGTTCCCCCTCCCCAGCATAGCCCTGGAAAACAGAAACATCAAGCAGTTTAAAAATCCTGAGAGGAGAGAACCAGGTTTGAAAAGCCCCGTGCACATCATTATCAATCCTTGACCGGTTTAATGGAGTCTTAGAAAAGTCTTTCCGAGGATTTGTTTGTATTTAATGTGCCTTAAAGGTTATTGAGCAAACCCTCTCCCTAGGATTAGTCAAAAAAGAAAACGGAGAAAAAGGAATCAGCATGACTACTCAGCATCACTGATACTTGTGGAAACAAGCATGAGGTTGAGCTGAAAGCTTAAAGAGAAACCGAGGGAACTAACGTATTCCTAGTGGGCCGAGCTAAGTCTGAGAAGCTTGTGTGTATTATGGAGGGTCTTGAAGACTATGCGCATGTGCAGGGTTATGCAAAGTCCATCAGATACTGGAGAAAGCCCTCACACCTCAGCGTGGGCTGAGGGTGAAGCTGGGGTCATGCTGAAGCCCCCACATAAGACAGAGAGGTCTTTCAGAGCACCAAGGCTGGGACTAACACACGCGGAATACACTAGTAGAGATTGGGGTGCGCACTGATGAAGAGAATTTAAAGAGATCTCTTTATTCATTTTCCTTCAATTAACAGCACACATATATGCATTTGTATATACATATATATTCCTAAAAATGACCTGTTCATTCAGTATAATGTTACTTGCATGAATGTTTTCAGATTTTCTAGTGCCTCTTAGGATTTTCTTTTCTTTAACTCAGTAATCTAGGAGTGTTAAACATCTACGTTAAGTTCAACCTCTCTGCTTTCTGTAAGCATTTTGTATCAGTTGATTTTTTTGTTGTTGTTCCTTTGTAAAGATCACAGTTTCTACTTTCCCTTCTTGTTTCATGATACACGTGCTAGAACACTGCCATTACAACGTGGCAATCTAGAAAAGCCATGCTTTCCCGAGCATTTCTTTTATTATTTATCATTGTTTGTTTAGTGAGCTTCTGTGAGGTAGTTTCATACTCTTATTTTTGGTGTGTACCCACAGACTTCCTCTCTTTGATCTGTGGTTTGCCTCAGGAATACAAGGTTGATCATTTAATCAACAAGGTTGATTGAATATTTGAAAATCATTCGATCGATAATATTAATAGAATACTATTAATATTCAAAAAGTCATATGGTCGCCACAGTAGAACACCAATAATAGCAAAGTGGTTTACAAAGCTCAGCTTCTGTTCACTGTAGAAAAAAATA
This sequence comes from Ellobius talpinus, assembly GCA_001685095.1. NCBI lineage: Eukaryota > Metazoa > Chordata > Mammalia > Rodentia > Cricetidae > Ellobius > Ellobius talpinus. The sequence continues at coordinate 6,461 of LOJH01067385.1, read as the reverse complement.
TAGAAAAAGAGAGAGCAATTGCTTGCTCAGTCTCATGATTTGGCACCTATAAAATTACCACCAGTTGAAGTGAATGCTCTGAGGAAGGACTAAGTGCTTTTTTCTGAGTTCAGCCCAAAATGAGGCTGCCCTCTATCCCAGTCATTTCAACATCTGCTGGAGGTTATAGCCAGAGTGGGACAAACAACCTATGCTCAGATTGCCAAGCAAAAGATAAAACTAATTTCATTTGTAGAGGTCGTGATTTTGTAAATCGAATAACTGACAGAATTAAAAATAGTTTTAGAATTTGCTAGCACATTGAACAAGTTTTCAAGATACAATATCCATGCAAAAAATTAAAATTGTATTCCCATGCAGTAGAAATAAAAGCATGGAAATATTCAATTAAAAATCAATTCTACTTAAGATAGAAATGAAAGGATAAAAAAATCAATAGGGAAAATTAAAAATTAATAGACAATAAGAACAAAATATTTTGAAAAGAATTTAAAGAAGTACAAGCAACAGAAAATCTCCTACATTTACCATCAGAAGATGATGATCATAGGTGAGGGAACAGTGTAAGTAACATCATCTCTGGACTCATTGTACCTCTGCCAAAATGTCCTTCTGAAAGCACATTCTACATTTATGTGGAGCTGAGGAAATTAAGAACCACTAAAATAAGGGAGAAAGGATGATCTTTGAGCATTCCCCCTTCTGATTCCAAAAGTTTCTATAAAGGTGTATCCCTGTCTTAGTAGCAAAAGTTAAATAAATGGAGTATAAAATCAAGAGAAACAAACTTTCACCTCTGTCAACTGATTTATTACAAGGACACAAAGTCGATTCCTTGTGGAAATGATGGTATTTTATTTCAATGAATGGGGCTGGGACAAATAGATACAAGACATGAAAATAAACTCAAAATAAGCCACAGTCATGTTTGACAGCCCAAAACTATAAAACTCTTAGAAGATATGAATAATTTGTCATGACCTTGGATTAAGCAAGACCTACCTAATTATGATACCAAAACCCCAAGAGACAGAAACAAAAATAAATAGGACTCCATGAAAATGGAGAAAACCATTTGGACTTGAAAGGATGCTACAAAAATTGAAAAGATAATGTAAAGATTGATAGAAAATATTTCCATACCATATAGCACCTTCAAAATATGTCTAGAGATACAAAAGTAGTTACAAGTAAAAAATATTTACTCAATTAAATTAAAAGTGTCCAAATGATATAGCTAAAATTTCTCCAAAAAAGACTTTAGCATAACAGATGAGCGTGTGAAAAATCACCCAACCTTTTGATTACTAGAAAAATACAAATCAGGTCCACAGTTAGCTACCCTGTAACATCTGCTGGGAGCAGAAATCAATCGAAAAAGCAAGTAGGAAAAAATAGACACTGTATGTTGACCAGGGCATGGAGAAAGTCATCATATCCTCATATGGTACAGGATTCCTAATGATTCAGCCATGTGGGCACAAGTTTTGATATTCTTAAGATGGCAGAGAATATCATCATGATTGGAATCAGTCCTTTCACTCATTCATTGTGTTTAAGGTAGATGTTAACCATTTAGCTAGTATAAATGGATCCTGTAGTTCCACTGTTATATGCTTAGAAGGCAAGACCATGTATACAACCCTATACACATATGTTCACATCAGCCTCAATTCATACTGTCTCAAAGCATAAACACTCAAGAGTCTATCAGCTCCTGAAGTAGAATACCTATATAATTGGAGAGCAGTCAAAAATCTGTGTTAACATGCATAAATATATATATACCACAGCACACAAGATCCTTAAAAATATGTCAAGTTAATAAAACCATGAAGAACGTCCAACATACATATGATATACACAATGTTAAAAAATTCAGACCTACAGATGTAAAAGAAGGATTACTGAATGGGGTTGTTGTGCCCAGATTACAACCCTCAGAGAGACCACCAGAAACCAGAGAAGCCCAGACTGCATTAAGCAAGGTTTATTTAGCATAATACGAACTAGTTTGGAACCCATCTCCAACAGCCCATCGTAGCGAGGTAGAGAGGAGTTACAAGTTCCTTTGTGGGGTTAGTTTTTAAAGGCAAAAGTCACAAGCAGCTCTTCTGGGCAGTGGGGGGGTCTGGCGCAGGTGCAAGGTCTTTGCTCTCTCTCCCATCCTGCTTTGTCAGCTTGTCCTTTGTTTTCAGAGCAAGGCTACCCTGCTCCTGAATCAGGCCATCTTTATCAGTCTCCACCAGCTAGGTGGCCGGGTGTCCTTGTGCTTTGGAGTTTCCCGGGTGGAAGGGGGGGAAGGAAAGCACTATCTTTCTGGGAACATGAAGCTAGTCTGGATTTCTAATTTTAAAACATTCTGCTAGGAAATTCTGTCTTGTCCCTTTGAGAATAAGGGGTGAGGGTCTCACCGGGTTACCAGTTTAAATGGAACAGGACTAACAATTAGTAGGGGAAAGACTTTATTCTTAATTGCATTTTCAAAAACCAAATTTTATGTATTTGAATGGTTTTTTCCTCAATGAAAATGTGTCCAACAGAAAAGTGGTAGCATGTGTTAAAATGCTCAATTTTGGGGCCAAGCACATTGGAAATATCTCATTCAGAGAAGCATGTTGGGGTTAGGCAAGATCTCTGAAATTTTATAAGGAAATACGGTATTAGAGGTCACTTACTCTGCAGTATCGTGCATATAGCAGGTGCTGGAGTCTGAGTCTTTCTTCTTTCATTTTTCTCCAGCCTGTGGTCCAGGAAGGGAGCAGATCTGAGTTCTGGTTTGCTATGCTCTGCTGCTGCTTCTGCTTTGGAAAGGGTGAATTCATGGATAAGGCTGACACTGGGGAAAAAGAATTGGGAGACTGTTAGTGAGGACAGAATTTCTGCCTGCTTCCAATGGAGCTATGATTCCTGGCAAACTAAAATGAAGAAAACATCAATTTTCACATCTCACAGTGCATTATTAACTGATAATGTCAAATCTGGTCTGCCTGTGGCATTCTCATTTGGCTCACTGAATGGGATTGGTCCTAGCTAAGTAACTGCTTCTTGTCCTTCTGTAAGTTAAGAATAGAATCCAGAGGTTGAGGAAAAAGGTATGCTTTTTCCCACCAAAACATCATCATGTTCAACCTGATGTCTTTTGGGGGAAAGGCATACATTTATAAGGAATTGGATTTTTCCCCCTGAAATTTGAGTCAATAAAGGTCTTTATTTCCACAAAACAGTTTAGAAAAATTAGGAAATACTATTTACTTTTGTATATGAGAATAATTTTCAGAGTCATGGTTATTCAAGTTGAATTGATTTTTATATCATTATATATGCATGGGCTGGGTATATTAGTATATTTTTCAAGTATGAAGAAATTTCAGATGGAATCCTTTTAAGAGGTAAACTAGCCTCATCCACGGGTCGTGATTATCTGCACAGAGCATTTCAGAACATGGCACTTATTCTCTTTGGGTCTCATTTTCCTATAAGAATCGCCATCTGAGCTGGCCCTGCAGATCCTTTCCAGCTCTTTGATTATGTGACACTGTCACCAGCACGCAGAGGCACACGTGCTATGTTGTGGAGAGTTCCAGGGAATCATTAATGATTATTCATGGCGGGGGAAGCTGGGGTGGCACTGACTCTGAAAGCTGATCCTCTTTTGCTGCAGAAGTGCACTCTTGTGTTAATAGTGTTTTTCTACATGAGAAATGCCACCTGCCAGTCCTTGAAGGCCTCTGAGCATATTCTAGAGATCTCCTCTAAAACATGCTGAAAAGCACAGCACTGAGCACTTAACAATCAAGAAGGTAGATCCTATTAACTATTACTAAACTACTGTTTAGTCTAAGAAGACCTAAAGAAGCAAATGGACATCTGAAAGCCTGTGCAGATGAGAAACAAAGATACCTCAATTGCAGACATGGTTTCCTATATGCATGTGTAGGTAAAACCTTATCAAATTGAAAGTTTTGTAATACTCATATCTTGACGAAACCATTTATGAAAAAGCTTGTGATCTTATTCTTTTCAATATGATCTCAGTCTCATGGGTCAGTGGAGTTGAGAGAACTATAGCAAACAGCTACTGAAAAACATTGAATTGAAACAAAAAAAATTCCTAGGCGCTTATCACTTTTGTTGATAGAATTACTCTGGACCAGTTTTGTCTAAATTAATGCTTATAATTCTCAGAGTTTTTGAATGAACCTGAAATGAGTATTGACAAATAAAGAGACTGATTTTTGAATCTTAGGAGACTCAGAGTCTTTCTGTCCCTCTAATCACATTTTACAGTTAAAAGTAAACAATTCTAAGGGTAATATACACCCAGTGAAACTTTCTGAGGAAATACAAAATATTAAGGAGAAAAATATCAAAGTATGAATTCTTATCTGAGTATGGTAGTATATGTCTCACATCTTACCTCAGGGAGACTGAGGCAGGAGGGCCATGAACAAGAGGATAACCTGGGCTACTTAACTAGACACTATCTCCCTCCCCCCGCAAAAAAACCACTTCCTAATATTTGGGCTTGCTAGAATATTCAAATGCATAGGGCACTGACTGGATCTGTGTATGTATTTCCATTCAGAATGGGGATAGTCTTCCTCCCTCCCTCCTTCCTTCTCTCCCTTCCTCCCTCCCACCTCCCTCCCTCTCTTCTTTCTTCCTTCCTTTCTTATTTTTCTAAATGAGGGTAATATTAGCCTGTGCAGCTTAGTCAGAACAGTTTGAAAAGGAAAGAAAGGACTTGTCTAGCATTTTTGAAGCTCTAGGGGTTATTGCCAGCCCCATTATAAGAAAAGGAAACAAAACCAGGAATCTACCGCCACCAACAGAAAGAAACCTCCTCACCTCTCCAGAGTGTGGAATGAGAACAATGTGTCTGAAACTGTTGTTCTCCTTCTGTCTTTATAAAAATGGATACACTAAAAGCACTTCAAACTATTGACCATCAAACCACTGCCATAAAACTTAAAATATCACAATATTAGAAAACCAAAAAGAAAATTCTTGAGGAATTATAATTTTATGAATTTAGAATATTCAAAGGTTAAGTTTTAGACTTCTAAATAAAATCAAACTAAGATTTTAACAATAATACAGCAAATCCTTAGTTAGTTTGATCAAAACATACTTCTCTATAGCACACCAGATATGGAAATCTCTGCTAAGCCTTAGGCTAGTAATAAGTATCTTTTTTCTTATTTTGACATCTAGACTTACCTGTTAAACCTAAATCTGGTGGATGGATTCAGTAGCTGTGAAAAGTGCTGAAAGGGATGGGATGTGTTGCTGGGTGGAAGGTGGGGAGTGAAAGATTTTCATTTACTGAAAGTTTAACAATTCAGACAGCTACATCATACTACTCTGCTCATAGGTGTCCTCACCAAAAATAACCTTTTAATCAACTTGTTTTTATACTAGCAGAATCTAGCAGATATTGTTGGGGATTTTTTTTGCTGAAAAGGTAACGTGAAATAGTTCTGAGGAAGCTATATCAAGAAGGTTCTATGTTCTGAGAGAAACAGGTTGACAGTTGATATGGTGCTACCAGGCTCTGGGCCTGGTGTAATTTAGGCTTCTGAGTTGCTAAGTTGGGAAAATCAAAAAGTCTTTACTACATCTGTATAATATACAAATTCTTTAGCCACAGCCATGGGAAATAGAACTACTGTACAGATGATTTAAGTTACATATAGACAAGGATATCTGTAAACCCAGAACAGTAGGAACTCTGGAGCTATTGTCTTAAATGCTCAGCAGGATGTATTTCCACCCTATCCGATGCATTTTCTCAAACCTTTTTTTTCTTGGCCTCATAAATGTGCCTCTCTCAGAATTTCCTCTCTTTCAGCTTGTGGGGACTGACCATTCCAGGCAGAGAGAAAGAAATAGCAGATACTTAAGGAAGGTGCAAGTAAGTTCAGCAGATGTCAACATGTGGAAGAGGGCTCCTGTCAAGCAATCAGAGTAATCAAGGGCAGACGGAGTCAGGACAAAGTCAGGCAGGCACACAGTTCCTTATCTGGATTGTATTAGCAGTGCAAAGCAATCACTTGTGAGTTTTAATTACTGGGGTACCTGATCTGATTTGCCTTTTGACGGCTGATTCTGGCTGCTGCATTAAGGAATATATAAAAATAGGATACTTGGGAAAAGCCTATCTATGGGGAAGATATGACAATGCTTTAGCCCGGGTATCAGTTGTCAAGATACCATAGGAATAGGCAGGGTCTTGTTTAGTAACTATCTTAGTTAAGGTTTCTAGTGTGGTGATAAACACCATTAAGGAAAGGCAGGCAGAAGCTCAAGGCAGGAATCTGGAGTCAGGAACTGAAGTAAAGTCATGAAGAAATGCTGTCTACTGCTATAGCTTTCTCAGTCTGTTTTCTATACATCGATCTAACCATCTATCTATCTATCATCTATCTATCTATCTATCTATCCATCCATCCATCCAT
>LOJH01067383.1:0-10228 GCA_001685095.1 Ellobius talpinus | reverse complement strand
AGTGCTTAAATGAATACAATTTGTGTGTTGTTATTTCGGGGTATAAGCTAGCAAGGCGGGAGCCGGGCGGGATGAAAAGCAGGCCTGCTCCCCATTTACTCCACATATACATAGAAACTAACCAACAGGGGACCCTGGATGAGGGTTCTTTGGAAACTCTTCAGGGCCTTCTTGCACTTTTCCTGCATCTGTGATTATAAAGTAAATTTTATCTGTCAGGTCAGCAGCACAGTGCAGACAGAGCTGAGATAACTCGTGTCAGGGCTCCTACAGCATTATTCTGCTAACATGATACCAAATGCTTAGAATGCTTCTTCACCATGTTTAAATGCACAGTTCTTAATCTATCTGACATGAGGGGCCTCCAGAAGTCGAAGATGTCTTCTCCTTTCTGTTTGTAAAACATTTAAGTATCTACTTGATGCTGAAAAACCATTTCTCAAGCTCATACTTTATTGCTAAATTTTGTGTCTAAACTTGTTATTTTGTGTGTCTGGGGGATAAATATCTAATTGTTTATGTCTCTGCTAACTTAATTAGATCACACTATTTTACAGAATATAGATTTTTTAAAGAGAGCATTATGCATTCAGATATGTAGATGTGGGATACTAGAGGGAGCTGTTGAAGACATGGAAATCTATTAAGTCAAATGGTGGGGAAAAATAATAGGCAATAATAGTAATTAATTAATAAAGCTCACTTTTTAAAGGAAGTTTTTAGTAAATTGATTAATTTCTACATTATCTCACTGCTCCTCAACCAGTGATATAATGAATGAATTTGCAGAAAGGGAGGTATGCTAATCTTAATAGTTACATAGTTTAAATGTTACACATTCTATGGATACCCTTGTTTCAAAACTAACGTTTGTCAAATTACAAGATAAGCAGCACACAAGGAGGAAAGAGTTGATTCTGATGACCTGGGTAGTCAGAATAGAAGCTGACTGGAAAATGCATGTACTGGGGCCTTTAAGGCAGAGGAAACCACCCTCACTTTGTTGAGAAGTGACTGTGGGAATATGAGTATGTGTATAAAGATCTGCTCTTACAGGACCAATGACAACAAGATTGTACTACATACAACTTGAGAGTGAGGATGGTGGACGAAACCCATGGTCAGTGCCTGTCACCAGCTACTAGAGCACTGTTGTAGAGTTCTAGGGACACTGGTCAGGGTACACCCATGTGGCTATTATTACTTATATCCACTGACTCACTCCAGAACCTAACCTCCTCTCATGAAAGGCGAGATGGGTGATCACATTCACCAGGAAACTGTTTGCTTCAAGAAAACAAAACTGTGGGTAATGAAAGCACCATTTACAGTGAGACTTTGTCATTCCCATCCCATGCCCAGGGGACTGACGGCTGCAATGCTTGAGCTTCATTTTATTAGAACTATTTACCCCAAGTCTATGACAAGAAAGGCCTTTAAAACTAAACATCAAATGCCTGAGTTTGTATTCCACTGCATGCACTGCTATCTCAACGACACACACTGGTTAAGACCTGGACTTATAAAGAGGGCCCTGGATCCAAAGAACTCTTAAAAAGCCACAAGTGAGCGGTGATGGCACACACCTTTAATCCCAGCACTTGGGAAGCAAAGGCATGTGGACACCTGTTGAGTTCGAGGCCAGCTTGGTCTACAGAGTGAGTTCTAGAACAACCAAAGCTGTTACAGTCCCTGTCTCGAAAAACAAAAAAACAAAACCAAACCAAAAAGCCACAAGTCAAGTGAAGGCAGAAAGGTGAACAGCCTTGGTCCAAACAAAGGACAGAGAATTAGCCAGTAAACAGATATGTGAAACAGAACATGTAAGAACATGTGACACTATTTCTAACCCTGCCTGAACTCGCCAACTAAGTCAGTAGCTATATAATGTGTTGTTTTCTTACTGGTAAAGATGTCTTTATACCAATGGTATGTTCTCTTAAAGCAAACATACAAACAAAAGGCAAAACAAAAATTTAAAAAATGTTTTATTACTCTCTGCAGACTATATTATATATTAGTAAGGCCTTATCTCAAAACAAAATTCAACCCCCTCCCAAAAAAACACACCTCAAAACAGGAACACAATAAACATTTTATGAAACTCTGTGTGTGTGTGTGTGCATTTATATATTTATAGTTGAAATGACATTTTTCTATATAGCCCTGGCTGTCCTGGAACTCAGTATGTAGAACAGGTCAGTCTCAAACTCAGATACCTGCCTGCCTCTGCCTCCTGATTAAAGGAATGAACCACCATGTCAGGTGAATTATACAGATTATAATTTTTAAGCTTTTCACATAAAAAACTGTAAATCATCTGAAACAATCCAAATATCTTACAGGGATAAATCAGTTAAATTAATTAGTCTATCAAGAGGAGGGGGACTCATGAGGTACAGGCCCCAGGCCTTCTCGCTCAGACTATAGACATGATTTAAAACTTTTTGTCAGAATATAAGGCCAAGCATGGTGGTATACACTTATATGTTTTTGATCCCATCATTTAGTAAAGGGTGAGGAGCTGGGGAATGTCGATCTATCTGAATTTGAGCCTGGTAATACAGTGAATTCCAGGGCAACCAGTACTACAGAGACTGTTTCAAAAAAAAACTCCAAAACAACAACAATAATAAAAACACACAAAGAACATCTATTTACACTGTGGCTCTTCACATAGACTGAGTTGGATACACTCTGCAGAAAACTGTGTGAACCATTCTTTCCCAGTTAACCACTGTCTAACTAGGCAGGTACTGCTTGGGCCTGGATTCTTTCATTGAACTTAATATTTGACGGTTTTTCTACACTGTATGCTCTTAAAGATCCTTTTTTAAGTATAAAATAACAGTACACAGTCTTTATCTTTATATTATTGATAGATCTTTTAATCTGTTTTTATATCTGAAATTTTATATTATTGTTTTAAAAGACTTCAAAAATTGACTACAAAAATTTTTGAGAGGGTCTTGCTATTGAGCAGTTCTAGCTGGCCTTGAAGTCACAATTCTCCTGCCTCAGCATTGAAGTGCCTCTGGAATAAGAGTCAAGAAACCTTTCTCAACTCCATCTCCATCACTAACAGCTGAATATCATGGTCAAGCCATTTCATCTCTCCAGACCGAGAAGCCAGGCGTGCCTGCTGAAGTTGTATTGAGCATTCCTTGCAGCATGAGAGCAGATGCACGGCACCTGTGGCCTCTCATTATGCACACCAGTGGCCTGTAGTACGCACTCAGATGCACAGTGAAAAACGATTATAAAGTACAATATGAGTCTACCACAAGGACACCCTGGCATATAAGGGGACAGATACATTAGCCAAACTGCCATCAGAGACGAGCTGTCTCTCAGCCAGGCCCTTCCCAAAATAACACAAGAGATGCCAAGAGAGGAAGCGTTTGTCTTGTGATTAAAGACAGTGATCTCTATTTCTGATTCAAACCAGCTTTGCAGCCCTTGGTCAAGTCCCGTCCTCACCCAGGACTCAGCAGCCCCTCAGCCCCGACAGTCTGTAGTGTATTAGAATAGCACTGAAAACCCTACTGTTCGTGACATCATGTTTTGATCATGGTCCAAGTATTTATAAGTTAAATAACAGGTGCCTAAATAATTTAAATGTATGTGGGTTTTTTTCCTTTTTGCCTTCAAGAACTGAGCAAGAAATTACAACTATATTTTCTTTAACATTTGCACATAATTTTAGGCTAAGAAATGTGGCTACTTATTTGATTTCATTTTTTATACACTGAGAAGTTAACAAATTAATAATTCCAAACACAGTCAAATATAAAAAGAATGGCAATACCCCTAGATATCCCACCTCAACATCCATCAGTTCCAACAATCAGTCCCAAAGTTTCATATCCAAACTATCTTTGCAGAAACTTATAAAATCAGTATTAATTATTTATAAAGACCCAGGCACTGGCTTCTATCTCATGTGCTCTAAAAGGCTTTCAACTAAATGTGTAGTAACAGAGTATTGGCAAATTACAAAGAAAGACTTGGACAACCCGAAGAATGGCAGTGACAGCAAACACTGAGGGTCAGTTGTGGGATTGCCACTGGAAGAGTGAGCAGACAAAAACGGGAGCAGGGTAGGAACAGAAATCCAAAGACAGGCCTGCACGCCAGGGTGACACTTTTATTTAGATGGCTGAGGATAAAGGTGGCAGATCAAGATACAAGGACACCTGGCACTGTCCTACTTAGCACGAGAGAGTTCTGCAGGGAGAACAGGGCAACTTATCTGGGGAGGTTTTTATGAGGTGGAAAAACTTAAGGCACAAATGAAGATTTAGGTAGAAATAATGATCTCGATATCTTTCCAGTGATAATGATAATTAAACCAAAGAACTTTCACAACTTTTGAAACAATGCATCGGTTTTCAAATTCACAGATTATACACAACACATGATGTACACAGCAATCCCATGTAAATTTCTAAGACCATCCCTTCATCTGTCATCCTATGAACAGCAAACTCTCCCCTAGCAGCAACATTTCTGTAGCTCCTCCTTCAATAAATAAGCACTCTTCTAATGAAATCAACAGGAAATTTTTAGAAGATACATACTTAAAATATCCACATATGGACCTTCTTGCTCCAAGTAACTTTATATAAAAATTTCTACTTCAACTTAGAGATAATCAGATTCAAAAGTTTAAAATATGAGTGCTACCAAACATGAAGCAAAAGTGTTGTTTTTTGGCAACTACTAGTCTTTTTTATTTCTAAAATGCACTTCAGATTGCTTTAGGAAATTAATCTTAAACAATGCTCTCATTTTTCTCTTATTCAAAGTTTTACTTGATAATTACTTAGGAACAAAGAAAAAAGAAAATATAAAGACTGTTGCAAACCATTAATCACATGTGAAAAATGTTTGCTTTTGGTCAGTAGGTATGTCCCTTTATTCTATAGAAAAGGCAAAGCCCTAGGCATGAGGGGAAAACAAACCTCATTTCACAACCGCAAACTTACATCCCACAGCAGTGTGAGCTTCCTAACACTGTTTGGAGACGACTTTTTATCAGTAAAATCAATCTCACAAGAAAACACTGAGTTTTCAATGTTTTCCTCTTTTATTAAAATGTTCTCAAAGAGAACAGCCATTTTCCCAACACACTGTTTTGCTGGCAGCAAGGTTTCTCCTCTCTTCATTTAGAGTAATAGACACAGGAGAGTTTGGGGTAAATTTACTACACTATATTTTCAAAGGACCATTGTTCTATTTTTAAAGCTCTAACTTTCTTAATGTTGCATTAGGTCTGCCACACAAAGACAGCCAACTTCTTCCATGTGACACTTCAGCTGGAGGCCCAGCACCCCTCCCGCCTGCCCGCCCGCCCTAGCCATTTCAGCCCTGGCAGCACATCTCGGCCACTTACCTTCGGGTTTTCTCTTTCTTACAGCACAATATAGGATCCAGGAATAAAATAAATCTACTTGGTGTTGAGGAAACACGGTCATTCCTTAGCCAGAAAAGCAAATCGCTACACTGTATGCTGTGTGCACCCATATTATCAGAATTAATAACCATAAGACCCAAGAATCATCTTTTATAGGAATTTTTAAAGAAAATGCTTACAGTTTATAGAAGGGTGCCAAATATTTCTATAACTTTTATTTAAATGGCCAAATAAATGTAGGAAGTTTTGAGAGAGAGGAGGAGGAAGGAAAAGAATACAAAGGTCAAATTATGTGGCAAAAAGGCACGTTATTTAGTGCCATAGGAACAAGAACACCTAAAATCAACACCGACATTGGTTTCAGTCTCCTTACTTCAATTATCAACGGAGATAAGAAAACTTCCCTTAAAGCAAGGAAAAGCCATCAACTGATCTCTAAGTGAGTGCAAAGGGACAGAGTACATTTTGAAAACCTGAAGCATAAATGCATGCAGCCATAGCAAAACCCTGAATACTAAGCTTATAAAAGTTTAAAGGAGTTATTTTTACATAACACTGCTAGAGAAAAATCACCGAGTGTCACAGGTAACTTCTCTAGAGTATGTGCTCTCCAACTGTTCTGTGGCTCCTGCACACTTGGCAGAATTCCTACCCAGAAAGAAAACCAATTGTAGCACATTTCTTGTAGGGTGATGGTCACCTTACCTGCATTACATCAAACGGACTCAAACACTTTTTAATGTATCAGAAAAGCGTCCCTCTGAGTTTAAAACCAACCCACGAATGTATCTGAGTTCTTTCTCTCTTCACCATGCCACATTCAGGTTAGCAGTTCTTAAACTGCTCCTGATCTGACCGTTCCTTGTAAGGATAGGGTGTCTCTGTTCCCACCAGTGGTCCTCAGTCGAGGAAACCCAAATCTGTGGGGAGGCCTCTGGGTAAGATATATATCTATACAAAGTCAAAAATGATTATTTTAACAAGAAAACTCAAGTTATGCTTTTAATTTATAATGCCTTCTACAATATTTATTCTTTTGCCATTTTCTTTAAAAAGAAAAACAGTCTCTAAGACTAGATCACTAAAAGTTTAAATCTGAAGCAAAACAGTTTCCAAAATGCTATTTTAATGTGTTCTTGTTTCTTTAAAATTCCTGAAAATTAATGACACTCCTTTAGTGCCATTCAAATAAATAAGAAACAATATAGGTATATTCCACATGACAAGCTTACAGCTTAAAAAAATTCATTATGAGCTTGGCAATAATATTTCCAGTGAATTTTACTATTACCTATCGATCCTAATGCACTTGACTTATCTGTGGAGATAAAACTTATCTTGACCTTGCTGAATACAAATAGCCTAGACTGAAACCTGTGATAGCCTCTGTGGGAGAAAAGGCAGTGATAACCATTACAAGACAATATAGGGAAGTCATAGTACTCAATACAAAGGCTCCAACAAAATGAAAATTTGTTTTATTCCCTCTTTGGTAATAACGAATGAGAAAGCAACAGTTTTATAACTACAGATAAACAGCATACAGTTATTTTTTCCTAATCTACCTAATGCATTTTAACCAAGGAACCAGTAGAGCCTCTGTCTTAAGGCAATGAAACACAAAGGAGCAGGGACCAACACGATGGAGGAAGAAACTAGAACGCCTTCCTTTGGGGGCAGCTATAATATCAGAGACACTTAGGGACAAACAGCAGAATTCTTTCTTAACATACACTTATATTTTCAGATTTCAATTGAATTACATTAAAATATTCTAAAATTACACTTACAGTGACTAATGCTGAAAGGTATTTCCAAGTGTTTTTCTTAAGTTACAAGACAGTGTCCTTAAACAGTTTCGTTGCTCTCTCAAACGGTAGCATCACATTTTTTTTTATCAAAGTAAACAGCCAAATAAAAGTGGAATGCCCCATGCTGCCTCCGGAGTTGGCAATGCACAAAGTGGGCTGATGCCAGCCCAACTTTCACTTCTAAGAACCTGTCTCCAGATACACAGTTCCCTTCATCCTCAGCCTGCTGGCCTTTTAACTAAAGTGCTTCATAAAGTTAAATAAAACTCTCAAGAAAATGTTGATTCCTTCATTCTACATGGCTACCAATGAAAATATTAGCATTAAGATTTCTGATTCTCAGCTAATTTTCTTTTCTAAATTTTAAATCATAAAAGAAATAATTTCAAAACATCAATTAGTCATAAAGTTTCAGTTTCAAAAATGAGACAGAACAGACTTTATAATGTGGCCTTGAAATAAGTTTTCTTTGGTCTTTAAACTACTTGTGGAGATTTGGGGATTGATGGGCAAACATAATGCTATGAAGTATGCCCCGAAAACTTACAAGTCAGGCCCGGATTCTCTCTAATCTCACTGCCCTCCAGCAGCCTGACAGTGGCCAGGCAATGAACGTACATTTCAAGTCACTCCAGGTGACATTTATTTGCTTTAAGCAAGAGAGGTAGCTTTACCCATGTTTCCACATCACTGTTTTAGTAATTTGATAACTGCATCAAAGGCGCATGAGTTTTAAGGACTATGAAAGGGAAATTATTAGCGAATTTGCTAAGTTGATCAGCAGTTTTCATCGGCAGAGCTCTAACACAGAATTAGCTGTCCTCTATTACTGTGCAGGGCACCTGAACACTAATATTATGACCGTGGCACATTAACTCCGCTTTTTCTAAAGCTGCAACCAAGAATTTTAAACATTCCCTGCTGAGTAATTAGCTCACAGATCCTAAATGAAGCCTACTGTAAATTTTATACATTTCCATCTCCAGTATTGCTTAGTGAAGATAAACAGCAACACAACTTTCTATATTTTAATAGGAGACAGTTTAGGCGCTGACTATAGATGAACACAGACTTAAAAAAATAATACCATCCACAAACAAACAGCCACAAAGAATAAGGCTCAACTGCTAATTATACAGCGAACTGATTTTAATTACACAGAGAATATTGCTTTTAAAAACACTGCAAATTACAAAGGCAGACAAGGAGTTAGGGAATCAATACATTTCTGTGATGTTACAACAGTGCCCTCTACTGGCAGTTATAGATCTCTGCAGATAAAAATACGCCATTTTTACTGAGGGGGAAAGCCAGGAAAAACAAACTTTAATTATAGAAATCATGCTGCTTTTCTTTAATTTAAATGATGAAATCCAACTTGTGTCACTTTAGACCTAAATCAATATTTAACTTGACATATGAGAGACCTTCTGATGAAATGTGGAGTTTTAAAACTGAATTAAAAAATGTTTAAGTGATGAACAAATATTAGAAATTCTTGAATAATTCAACATTTCTTTGTCAAAGATTTGAATGACAAAAGAAACTAAGATCCCCAATTAAGTGTATGAATTATATTTCTTAGCATGCTACAAAAATGAGCACCGGCCTTATCAACAACAGGTCTTCATGCATGTGGATGCTAAACAGCAAGTTGTTTAAAGCCAATTCAGATGTGGAGACAACATGCGGCTTTACTTACCTCTTGTAACTAGCAGTATCTTTTTAATGCAATGAATAGTTCCCCAAGAACACCCTTATTTTCAACCACACTTGATGATGCATCCACACCACACACCCATTAGTAACAAAGCAACAGCGGAGTTTCTTAGCTGGAACAAAAACTCCACGTGTTGATAAGAAACCACAATACAAGCCTCTAAGCAACATGAATCCAAAGCTTTGAATCTTACACTGTAAGACAGGACATTAAAAACTGTTTAGGAACGAGCATATTAAAAACAACTGATCTCAAATTATTGCTAGTTCACTATTAGTTGACAGGCTACAGAAGATTTTCTGTTGCCTTTACTTACTGGAGGGGCCTAAAAGCTCAAGCTGCAGAAATTTTATCATAAAGTCGGTCCAAAATGAAGCTGATTTCCCTAGAATTCATTCTTTCAAGAACAAAGTGGCCACAGCAGGAAGCGATCAGGCTGGAGTTTAAACAGTCTCAGGGCAATGGGCTGTTGAGACTTTGAAAAGGGAGAGAAGGAAGCAAACAGAAGTGGGTCAAGTCCAGCAGCTCACAGACTGTGAGGGGCTGAAAACTTTCATGAGCTGGGTTTAAGAGTTACCACCTCACCAGGCGGTGGTGGCGCACACCTTTAATCCCAGCACTCGGGAGGCAGAGACAGGCGGATCTCTGTGAGTTAGAGGCCAACCTGGTCTACAAGAGCTAGTTCCAGGATAGGCTCCAAAATTACAGCGAAACCCTGCAAAAAAATTAAACAAACAAAAAAAAGAGTTACCACCTCAACAACACATCTTCATTTCATATTAATGGTGAAAATTTCAATTTTATAAGGGAAATCAAGAGAAAAATGAAACTTTCATCTAATCTTTTATTTTATAATGAACTAAAAGCACCCTTCATTAGGCAGTAGTACTTAATGTAAAGAAATTATGCTTTTCATTGTCAGTGGAAGGAAAAACAGAAGAAACAAAGAATAAATTTTGAAAGTACAAAAGAACTGTCATAGAGTTAAAAATGAAAAGAATATACCCATATGGGTATATATTCTGTATACCCACATTTCAGATTTCAGATCTGAAATTAAATTTTTACAAGGATATACTTTCCCCAAAATGGTCGAAACTTGCAAATGATATTGGTGATATTTTTGAACTTAAAAACATGATGGGTTACAAAAGGCAAGGAGCAAAGTGATCATGGGTTCAGAATTCTACTGTTTCCTCTCCAGAGAAATAATTCATGTGATGGAGGTGGATGTGTTACTTTCATTGGTTAATAAAGAAACTGCCTTGGCCTTTTGATAGG
>LOJH01067382.1:0-10228 GCA_001685095.1 Ellobius talpinus | reverse complement strand
TAAGTGTGAGAGTAACTTTTGATTATTGATATATTTTACATGTATAAACATACTTTGATGTTATGTCACTTTAGTTAAGCAGCAGTAGACCACATGGCCTAAGACCTGCTCATCATAAATTTATGACAAAGTTTCATATTTTGGGCACTGAGGCCTTGAATTTAGCTAGAAAGACTTTTTGGTATTCTAGCATCTTCCTCAGTTTCTTTGTAAGTATCTAAATGTCTTTGTTGTAGAGTCTTCTGTCCCCTAAGAGTGTTCCTAAATAACATATTTGCTTTTGGTCACTTTTGGTGATTTTATTGTTTCTTTGGTGCTTTTGACGATACTTTGATGCCATCGATGATTAGGTAAGCTACTTTGTTTGAGTATTAATTTAGCATACTGTACTTTTTATGAAAGTATGTGAACTCTAAAAGATTTATTTGGTAGCATCTTCAGGGTATCGTGTATATGCTAAAATCTATAAAGGGAATAAAGAGATAAGAAGAACAAAGTGTGTTAGATGGAGGAGGAAAGGAGGAAAGGAAAGAAGAAACAATTCAATTACATTATAATCTCCCAATAAAATATTACAAAATCACAATTGTTGTAATTTTTATTCATTTATAAAATTAATATATTAGTCTATGGAAGAGTTACAGCAATTTAATTCTTAAAATTTTGGTATGATGAACTCAGTTTGTATATTTTAAAAAGTTTAGTATTGTATTTACAAATTGATAAAATCAAGCAAAATATACCCTCAATTTTAAAATTTAATGCAATCATTGCAGCTTTCAATAGCTTGCCTGTTGTTGGAAGTACACTTAACATTTTTATCTAATTTAGAAAACTTTGGATGCATACCAAAGCTACTTATTATGGTGCACACCTTTCTACTTTATAATGTCATCTCAAAAATAAAAACTTTAGTCATAGTTAAATTAGCCTATAGCTGATATTTTAACAACTGTAAAAATGAAAAATTAACATTTTAAAGAGAAGATAATTATTGACTATTCAATTTTAAAGAAATATTTTGATATTATTTACTATTTATTCCAACTAAATTGACTGTACTCAGGTCAAGAGACTGTACTTTATGATTAGTTCATCTTCGGTTTCCCAGATGATAATCAAAAGGGGAAAAGAAAGGAGTAAAGCAGAGGTAGGAGGGAAACTGCAACCAGCAAGGATAAAATTGCAAAAGACTAAGTCTGTTGCTTTTGCAATCAAGGGAGGGGACTTTGAGATGGGAGAACACATTTTAAAGGACAAATATACAAAAGAGAGAAAATTGGTAAGCAACTGGAAAGTTAACTTGTCACCTGATATTGCTTCAAGCCACAAAATAAACAAAGATAGGAAATGAAGCGGAAAAGTATAGAAAGAAATGGAATTCAATGAAAGTAAAGTACGTGATCTAGAGTTTGGGTATAGAAGCCCAACAAGACCCATTTCACTGTTTCATCTTTTTTTGATTCAATAGTCCTCTTACATGGATAATATTTGGCAAAAGTTCACCAAAGAAGCCATGACCATTTCAAAACATCATTGATTAAGTTATTGGTGTTACTGATATATAATATTTTTCAAGATGGCAGATACTTGTTTCAGAAGACTGGAGATATTACCAGAGGAACCAATGTCATTGGACATTATTCTACTACCTTTCCATTCCTGGATCCTACCCAAGTATAACCACCTACAACTAAAACTCTGTAAACACCACAGGTCTTTGAGGGAAATTCAGTACTGCAACCTTTAGGTTGTAGAGCTACAATGAAGTGGAGGGCATTCTCACAAAAGTTTTCAGAGATGCCTGTGTAGATTGGAGTGCCTTTTCAGCCTGGTTCAGCATTCAGGAACAAATCAGTAGTGAAAAAAATGAAAGAAAAAAGTAATAAACCCAAGTGACTGTTCTATACAACAACAGACTAATCAAATCTGATATGATTTTGAGGTGGGATTTGTGTTTATTTCTCTTTTACCCAATAAAACATAACTGAACAAAGATAATTAGATGGTGACTGTGTCACTGTGAATTTACCTACTTACTTACTTAACTAAGTAGTTAGTTCTAGGGACTGAATCCAGTGCCTTGCCCATACTAGCCAAATAATCTATCTCTAGAGAATTGAGTTAGACCCAAGAATCTATTCATAAGAAACAAAATAAACTCAGTATTTGAAACCAAGTGAAAGAAACCACAATTCAATCATAATGAGCCATTTTCTAAACTTTTTTTCTAGAATTATTTCTAAAAGGAAGTTCTAGAACCCTTACTACAGCCTTCTGTTTCTATGTCAAAAGTCTCACTCTGTGTGAGAAAATATACCTGACTCAATCTCTCTGTTCAACACTGAGCACTGATGATGGTCCACAATCCACAAGGCCACAACAAAATTTAACAATCATATATAATAAACACATTTAGTTTCTTTACCCAGGAAATTCCACACAAATTCAGTGACTAACAAAGAGAATTTAATGATGGCTATTTATAGATTTGGGATCTAGAAACAAGTTGTTCACAGAGAGTCTTTTAAAGCAAAGCTGCACATTGCATCTGGTTAGTTTAGGGTTTGTGATTTGAAGTTGGCATGTACAGTAAACTTATTAAATACCGCCATTTAAAAACTAGCATCCTACTTGGAAGCTGTGTATCCAGATGTTTAGGCTATCTCCAAATTATTATGGTTTTTAATATGTTAAAGTAAACAAGTTTCTTGCCAATATAAATTGATTTACAAACAAGAGAAAAATAGTTTTTTCAGTCATTCTCATCAAGAATTTTCTGGGAGTGATTACCATAATGTGGGAGATCACTAGAGGATTTTTTGGGGTGCACAGTAATGGTAAATTTAAAGAGTTTGCCTGTTATTGAAATTCATCCAATTTAAAGAGGGAGTCTTATTATGCTATCTTCAGAATAATGTAGTAATTTCATTTACTTATTAGAATTGGGAAAAAGTGATGTATCAAATACAACTTCTTCCAGACTCTTTCTTGGGACTCTAAATTTGTCTACTGATAAATGCATTGTAAGGATGGCTAAGGACATCAAGAAAGGCTGTGATGTCAACACTCTCAGTCTCTGTCAGTGTTGTCATTCTCATTTGAGACACAGGCATAATGGCACAGGGTCAAACACTCCCTGTCATAATAGACTCAATTTTGATGCATAATCCTTCTGAGTATTTTACACTGTGTTTCATGAAAAATGTGTTCTATCATGTACAAAAGCATAGTATACATACATATATGTAAAATAAAAGTATATATATTCTTTGATATAGGAAAATTCTTATTTCAAAATATTATTTAAAGATGTGTCACATTTATTTATGCTGTGGAATATTTGTTTAATGATGCAAAGATGTGCTGCATTCCTTTATACTGCATTTGCTTAATGCTGTGAAGCTGTGTTATATTGCCTGTCTAAATTTCTTGATTGTTTATAAAGAGCTGAATGTCCAATAGCAAGGCAGGAGAAAGAATAGGTGGAACTGCAAGGCAAAGAAAATAAATAAGAGGAGAAATTTGACAGGACAAATAAATGAGCAAAAAGATAAGGAGAGGATGCTAGGGGCCAGCTACCCGGATACACAGAAAGCCAAGGAGTAAGAAATGAAGAAATACAGAAATAGAGAAAGGTAAAACCCAAAAGGTATTAGGTAGATTAGATAATTTAAGTTAAGAAATGCTGGTTAGAAATAAGCTAAGCTAAGGCCAGGCATTTATAAAAAAGAATGAACCTCTGTGTGCTTTACTTGGGAGATGGGCAGTGGGCCCCCCAAAAAGTTGAAGAGTTAAAGACTAAAAATGACCAACTACAAATTCTTAAGCAGATATATAACTTGCTAGAAAATCTATACAATCCCCTAATAGACACTTAAAATTAATAAGTATACCAACTGCTTTCTAAATTGTAGTGGCATATAGTCTTTCAAACTAAAACAGAGCACAAAATATATTAATCTAAGAATAGTTATGTACTTTCTAAAGTATAATGTGACTCTATTTTTCTAAAGAAACATAAAAATTAACAAAGGGACAGAGGGTAAAATTTCCAAGACTATTGCTACAGAATATCAATTTCAAATCAATAAATGATAATATGAAAATATGGATTTATTTGATTATTTCAATAGGGAATTATATGAAAATTAATTGGGGTACGATGGCAGATTTTGTTCTGTACTTCTCAAGGACTACTTATAGACTTATAGCCCCTTCCAGTTACCTAAAGAAGAAATGATGCAGGATGTGTTCCTTTCATTGCTTGAATAAAGAAAACTGCCTTGACCTTTTGATAGGGCAGCCTTTGGTGGGTGGCATAGACAGAACAGAATGCTGGGAAGAAGGGAAGTGTGGCAGAAGCCATGATTCTCCTACCCGAGATGAAAGCTGGTTAGACTCATGCTGGTAAGCCACAGTAAAGTGGCAATACACAGATTTAATAGAAATGGGTTAATCAAGATGTGAGAGTTAGCAAATAAGAGGCTAGAGGTAATGGGCTAGGCATTAATTTAATTAATACAATTTCTGTGTGGTTATCTTGGGAGTTAAGCTAGCCGGACAGTGGGACACAACCTACTGCTCCTTCATACTACAAAGAAATCCTGACAAAATGGGAAAGTATTTGGAAAAGTCATAGGTCAACAGAAAAGTACTTATTGAACAAAAATACATAAGCATTTCAATAAGAAAATACAGGTGACATAAAAGAAAAAATGACATAATTGATAAATATTTTAATAATAACTTTAGGGCAAAAAGGTCAAAGCTTAATTCCAGTTTTGAAAATTCACCAAAACCCATCAATCTCTGAATTCAAAGACTGCCCCTCCACAATCTCAGAGCTCAAAAAGCCACCAACACCTAAACTCAAAATCCCAACATTGCCTGAGTTTGAAATCCCACATATCCCTGGGATTGATCCAAGCTCAGAACTTGACATTCCTCTAATCTTGAACCTGGTAATTTCTCCCCTGGATATCTCTACCCTGCAAAAACCATATATAAAGCCTGACTCCATCTCAGTTCCCTACTTTTTCTCATCTGAGCAGAGACAGCCACTATCTTGTGCATCTTCCAAAACATCTCTTGTGTGAAGATATTGTATGATGTGGCATGGCTCATGACTGCCAGGATATATTTATCTTCAGAGTAAAAACAATTTCATTGGGGGAAATCTTTCCCCTCATAGCTGTACCACTTACAGTAACCTTAGAACTTGGGAAGAACTTCAACAATTAAACCTAAAAGAACCAATGAGTGTTCATTTTATTTTGATATTAACATATATATTGCTTATAAAGAATATATTGATTTGATTACTAAAAAGTTTTGTGACAGACAAAAAAATACTACAGTCTTGAATTTTTTATCAGAATTTTATAATTTGTTAGTGTTTTTAAATAATTAGACAATATCAAAGGCACAGCAGGAATTTATACAAAAGATTTTTTTTAATTCAGGAAAAATTTAAAAGTTCATATGATGTGGGAGTCCCCTCTGTGTGCTTTGATTACCATTAATGAATAAAGAAACTACTTTGGACCTATAGCAAGGCAGGAAAAGATAAAACTGAACGCTGGGAGGAAGTAGGGCAAAGTCAGACAGACACCATGGAGCTGCCAGAGTCAGACATGCCGCATCTTTGTGGGTAAGCCTCTGCCTCATGGCACTATAAAGATTAATAGAGATGGGTTAAATTAATATAAGAGTTCACCAAAAAGTAGCTAGAGCTAATCAACCAAGCAATGCTTTAATTAATACTGTTTTTCTGTGGCTATTTTGGGTGTAAGCTAACCTGTGGCCGGGACAAACAAGTGGCCTCTCCTTGCAATATTTATCTGAGTAAATGTAGAAAAAATTCAGAAAATTCTTCTTTATGTATACAAGAGAATAGTATAACCTGTAAAAATGTTATTTTCACTTCAGTATAATATTCAAAATATAATAAACATATGCATACAGCGATGCAATATATTATTCATAGAATAATATATATTTAATATATATGCATGAAGGAACAACTTTCCATTGGAGGCACTGGGTGAGGGCTCCTATACAATACCCTTAAACAATTATTTAAGAAATTCCTTTTATAAAAACTGAATTCTATAATGGTAAATAGAAAAATTTAGATGTTCTAAGAGATGTGCAAATTTAGGGAAATAAAAATCATGCTAACAACCATAAAGGATTTCAGTGTCAGACATATTTTTGAACAAATTTCAGCAGTGTATAACCTGAGTTTACAAATTAATTGACTTACTTGTTTTAAATGAGCTATTATTTCCCAATAATTTCTAAAATAAGCAGATGCATAGATGAGGATGGAACTTAGTGGCAAGTCAAACCATTTATTGTACTCAGCATGGAATTGTTTTCAATGATACTTGTGGGGTTAGAAAGTATTTCAAAGTCTATTTTATAGTTTCGTCATAAAGAATCATAAATGAGGAAAGCCAAAAGCAATGTTTTACTGTGATTTCTTTATATATCTTAATGTACTTGGAATAAAAACAACTTTCTTTTAGCTGATCAATTCTGTTTGAAGTTTCTTTTTAAGGTGGCAGAACTTAACCTGTGAATTTTTATAGAGGCCTGGGGACACACACAGCAAGATCTAACTTTTCTTCTGGGTAAAAATACTTGTTTCTCTGTATGTTAAAGTTTGCTTTTTGTTTCTCAAAAGAAGTCCCCTGGTGAGGTGAGTTTTCTGAAACAAAAATTTAGGAAAACATGCATCTGGAGAAAAT
This sequence comes from Ellobius talpinus, assembly GCA_001685095.1. NCBI lineage: Eukaryota > Metazoa > Chordata > Mammalia > Rodentia > Cricetidae > Ellobius > Ellobius talpinus. The sequence goes on along the minus strand of LOJH01067382.1, from coordinate 3,473 downwards.
GGAAAGCATCATAATGAGAAATGAACACATGAAAAAACACACATTGTCTATATTATAATAACTAATGTTTTATTTTTGAATAAGATAAACACATTTTGCAGAAGTACACTTGGATATGAATCTAGTTATGCCTTCACTTTGTGGTAGTGTATATGACTCTTAGACAATGCTAAATTTAAAACTCTTGATTGTATTCTCCTTCCTATATTATTGGCTGAGTACATGTAACATCACTTTGAATCCAATTCCCTGCTCGATATGTAATCTGAGACTTCACTGTATATGTACACATTCTACAAAAGACATGTCTTTAAATCTTTAGTCAGGTTTTGTTTTTAGTTTCTGATGAATACTTGTGTTAAAAGAATACATTTTTGATGATCACGAAACTGTTTGCTTTATTTCCATGATAAATATAGGTCCTCATAAATTTATGTTGAGGCATATCTCCTAATTACTCAGGAGCTACTGGGGGTTGAAAATAGGTATACTTTCTAAGCAATTGGTGGCAGGAAGAAATATATATATATATATATATATATATATATCAATAGTACTGTAATTTCCTTTTTAAATTATAATTTAGTTTTCTGTCTTTATATGGTGTGTGTGTGTGTGTGTGTGTGTGTGTGTGTGTGTTTGTGGAAGCATGTGGGCATAAATGCCAGAGGTCAAATTCAGTTGTTTCTCGTTCTTACCCACCATGTTTTTAGAAGTAAGCTCTCTTCCTGAAACTGAAGCTCAGTGATTGGCTAGGCTGTATGGTATTTGAGCTTCAGGAATACTCCTACTTTTGTCTCTTCTGCAGTGAAAAGTTTATAGATGCACACCACCACCTAGGTTTTTTATGTTGCTTCTGTGGTTCCAAACTAATTTTCAGAATGAGCTGTCTACAGACCCCTAATATAACATTTTCAGTATTATGTGATTGTTGATTACTACAATACCCTAAGATAGATTTAAAGTTTTCATCCAAATATACTCAGGAAATATTCGTGATAATGTTCATCTTTTTATCATCTAGAATATCCAATTCCTAAAATAAGAAAAGAAAGTTATAATCTACTTTAATATTTTTTCTTTCTTTTTGCTTTTTTTCATTGATTTGTTTGAGCTATAGAACTTTGTTGCAGAGTGTAATCATGGCTAGAGAACAATTCTACACATTCTAAGCTGAAGTTTCTAATTCTAAAAATAATTCTTATTATTGAAGAATTTTAAAACTTGAATCCAACCACCACCAACATAATGAATGAAAAAAATTGTGGTTTTTGAATGCTATTCTTCCACTAAATTCAAAAGCAGCTGGCTTTTAAATATTTTTGCTAGTTTCTAAATAAGTGTTAATTTATTGTTAAAATCTGTTTCACTGATTTAAATTCTTTTAAAGAAACAAAATAAGTGTTTTTACAAAACAGTGTTTTTCAAAGATGATTTATTTCATAAGACTTGGGACAACTAAGCTTTTAAAATATGAGGAATCAAGCCTCTAGGATTATGATTATCCCAGAAAGCATGCATTAGTTTCTTATAGCACAAACCTCTTGCATATAGAAATGTACTGACAGAAAAAAGTGCTCTGTTGGTTTTGCTTATTTATTCTGTATTTTCTTTTCTGTGCTTTCAACTGATTGCAAAATACACTTGATATGTAAAAGGTATTGGTGATAATTCATTGCTTGATGAGATACTTACAAATGCAGTCTTTTATAACATGGCAAAATACTTGCCAAAAATGGTCCTTCATATTTATATTCAGTCAAGATCCATACATGTCTCCTCTATAAAAATTTCTGTTCAGAATTTAAACACCATCATTTAGGTTTCCCTGCAAGTAATAAATACACCTCATCAGGTATTATAGATGGATATGTTTCTCCTCACTGGACTCATGTTAGTTCCTGTGTCACTCAATGTAAACCTGTTCCATATCCATTCACTCTTTTAATAAGCTCAACTATGTCAATAATTTAGTATACTTTTGCTCCTGTGTTTGTATTGTCTTTCTATAGGGCTATGAAACTGCTAAAACTCCAAGAGCACTTCAAAATTTAAAAATAACAAAATTTCTACAAAAGAGATTACACAGCAATAGTTCAAAAACAACTTTAAATAACCTCAAATACTTTAAATATCTTAGATATATTTAAAATATTGGTGAAATGAAGGTAAACACAAATCTTTCTTGTGAAGGATTTCAGAATGACAAAAGATGCATATATTTGAAAAAGAATAAGTGGGAAAAAATCCATCAAATAAATATAAATAATCAATGATTGAAAAGTACACAGATGAGTCCTAAATGAGATTTCTTCATCAAACCCCTCAAAGAAAGTGTTCCGTGATCTTTGTGAGGAGGAAGCAGAAGGTTTGTAAGAGCCAGAGGTGATGGATGATTCCAAGGAAGGAGTGTCTTCCAGGCCTAACAGTGCTGATGCACATATGAACTCAAAGGCTGTGGTAGCACACCCAAGACCTGCACAGGTGCAAGCCAGGTGGAGGCTCAGCTCTGAGAGGGGGAAGTGGATATGGGATCTCACCCCAACCAAGAAACTATTTGCAATATATACCTCTTGGCAAATTGAAAATTAATTTTCTTCAATGCTCTGTCAAGAACAGTCCACAGTAAGCCCATGCTCAGAATCAACAAAAGGAAGTCCATTTTGTTTTTTGTATTTTGGCATATCTTTTTCTTCATTTGGATATTTTGTCTTATTATTATTATTATTTTGTTTGAATTTTAATTTTACATTCTTATTTGTATTTCATTGAAAGAAAGTCAGCAAAGTTTAGTGAGTATGGAGGTTGGGGAGAATCTGCAAGGAGGTGGGAAGGGTTAAAGCATGGTCAAAATGGCATATGACAAATGTACTTTAAAAAGAGAAAAAGAAGAGGTGAGGTAAATATTAAGTAAATAATTCCTCAAGACTTTATCAAATACCTGTGATATTATTTGTCCCTGATTCCATCTTCGTCTTCTGTATTGACCTCCTTCCTCCCTAGTCCGAGCTCCCTTCCGGTTTTGTGCTTCCTAACTCCTATCACCTATACCTAGCAATGCTCCTCTTCTCAGGCTGGCGTGGGAGAGCATGAACCTTTGAGAAGAATCTACTCCCACTCCTTTACCAGCCAGCAGAATTCCTTACTACACACTCAACCGTATCTTCATAAGAATAGATCACTGTAGCTACTCTTACAAACCAAAACTGACTCACTTTACAGTAAACAGATACCATCACAGAAAAATATCTGGACACAATACTGAGGTCTACAATCCCTGGGGATCCCTGTGCCAATTAACACACCTACATCACATCTCCTGCATCTATGATTCAAGGAACATAGTGGAAATGTATATGGAAAGTTTTAGAGACAGAATACCTTGAAATCTGCTATGAAATACTTCCTTCTAAATGACTTCTTTTCCTTCCTTCCTTCTTTCCTTCCTTCCTTCCTTCCTTCCTTCCTTCCTT
>LOJH01067381.1:0-10228 GCA_001685095.1 Ellobius talpinus | reverse complement strand
CCCACTACTCGCAAGCGGAACCGGCCAGCCCACCGCGGCTCCTAGGACATTTTTAAAAAAATCATAAAAGTTAATTTACCTGGTTTTAATTCCTAGCTCATAATGGAGGATAGTGTATGGGAGAAGAACCATCTAATCAGTGGGGAGTAATCATCCATCTAAGGGCAAGGACTTTGCTGTTGAGAACGGAAATGTTTTAGTTAATACAGATGTGAGTATGGATTGGTGTGTGTTACAGAGTACTGAGTGTACGCTGCAGGGAGGAGAGTTACGGTGTGATCTGGCCTGTGTCAGATTTGTGGTTTAGTGTGCTCGTGATGTGAAGATTCCTTTGGGAAAGTTGGTCACTTGTAGCCACTGTGAGTTGATAGTCATTCTCTTCGTGGTTAATTGGAAATTGTGGGTCATTTGTTTATTCTAGTTTGACTTAGGGCTCTCTGGGAGAGTGCTCATCACTGCGTTTAACCCAAGGCTCATGTTGGTAATCTCATCCCTTCCAACGACTTTAGGATACTTTTTGCACCTAAATAGAGAGCCTTTACCGTGCTTGGCCCACTGTTTTGATGTAGGCCCTGAACATTCCTTTTGTACTTTAACCTTGGCAAAACTTCCCTGTCCTGACCTTGGACTCCGAACTATGCTGTTTCCCTGGTTGGAGGAAGAGCCATTTAATACCAATTACAGGCAAGTGCCTCTTCCCTCGGTGGATTGCTAGCCATTAAGGCCCGCATTCCTGTAATCTGAGAACAGTGGCTTCCTCTCATTTCATTGAGACTATTTTAGTGCCTTTCCTCTTTCCGTAGGCTGATAAACTTCGGAGGAAGAAGCCAGTGCTTCTTTGGAAGCAGAGAGGGGCTAAGAACTTCACAGACGACATGGTTGGTTCTGTTCTCACTTACATACGTGTCTTTGGGATAGCTGCAGCATAAAAAACTCAAACAGGCCTGGACCCAAGTCGCAGATGAGTGTGCTAGTGCCAGTCTTAAAACAAACAAGTTGTGTGACTTGGAATGTGTGTTGACTTTCTGTATCAATGTCCTGATCCACAAAAGATGTAAAGTTTTCTTGATTGTCCATCATGTCTCTTAAAATTCTTCTAAAGATTTCCATTGCCCTCGTAAATGGTGAGAAATGTCTTCAGATTAGTCAAGGGTGATCCCCCACCCCCTTTTTCCCAAGAGTGTTTCTCTGAGTAGTCCTGGAACTCATTTTGTAGACCAGGGTGGCCTGGAATGAGATCTGCCTGCTTTGCTTCTCTTTTGCCTCCCAAGTGCTGGGATTAGAGGAGTATGCTGCCACCGCCCTACAGGGGCGATTCTTACATTTAGTGTTTTGAAGGTTCTACCTTAGACGAAGTTGTTTTGGCTATTTTGTGGCAGTGGAGAAGTGTGGTGATCCCTTATGGATTGTATGGTTACAGAAAAGTTTCCCAGTGAATACTTGGGGAAGGTTTAGTTGGTGTTGGAATGTGGATAGAAGACTAGAACCGGGAAGAACTGGGTGGGATTGTTCACATTGGCATTTAGGCAAGACTGATAACTGGCTGCTAGTTTATTTTTGAAGAGGTCCCGATCCCTGTGTGCAGAGTAATTTCTTTGTCCCCAGTACCACACTGCATTTCACCTTATAACTGCACCACTTATATTTGGTAACGAGGAACGAGTGTTATGCTTAATTCAGACAAGGAAGAATACTTGAGGCTTTTGGCTGTTCCTCTTCCTCCCCACTGCATTTTAATTTTATGCTCCGCTCTATGGGAATCATCTAGACTCTCTTGTATGCCTAAGACTTGACTTCCTTTTCTATGACTTTGAGATGATCTTGACTTTTCTTTTAGTTTTCAATAACAGTCTGTTTGTGAAGCATTAAGCTGAATTTAGGGAGGGTTCTTGGAAAACCCACTGTTTGGCTTTCTTAGCAGTTGAAATGCACCTCAAATAGGCTGCATCCATTCTGGGCTCCTGCCATTTATCTGAGATCATAAATGGCATTTGCAGCAAGTACTTCTACCCACTGTGCCATCTCAGACCTGGAATAGAGTTAAATAGTCTAGATTTCGTGACTGTTAGGATTGTGTAATATTTTGGTTGTAAAAGCAGGATACGACTATCACTTATTTTGATCTCCAGCACTTGTACTGTTTTGATCAGACAGTAACTTGACAGCGGTAGATAAGTGAATGCTGGTCTTCTGTCAGTTGCAGATAGAGAGTCTGGGAAACACTGTGTCAGGTGACTTTCCGTGGTGGTCTGTGTAATGAGCAGATAATTGGAATCAAAACTGGAATTATTTTTCTAAAGTAGATTCTGAGGTGTGTGCTAGGTTTTATGTTTCTTTTATCATTTGATGGACATTCTTGAACTCAGCTGAGCAGGGCTACTCTGAGTAGCCGCTTCATTTTTTTCTTTCTTCTTCTGTTTTTCAAGACAGGATTTCTCTGTGTAGCCCTGGCTGTCCTAGAACTCGCTCTGTAGACCAGGGTTGCCTTGAACTCCGAGATCCACCCACCTGTGCTTCTCCACACCTGGTTTTCTAAGCATTCTTGCATAGAGGTTTTGCTGAAGTGTTTTCTTAGCATCTCACTCGGTGTTTAGCCAAGGCTCCCAGGGCAGAGAACCTTCCAGGACGGCATGACCCTCCCTTAGGAGGGAGGAGTGACCCTCTGGATTCATGAAGCTTCTTTCCTCTCCACTGGATCAGCTGACTCGAGGAACGGAAAAAGGAGGTTGAGTCAGGGTTCTGAGTAAGGAGAAAGTTCAAGGGTGCCCTGAATTGTATGTACTCCCTCACACTGTGACCTCCAGACGCTAGGGATGACTCAGCGACTGTTGGCTGTACTGAGCTCTGCTTTTGGCTATTGTCGGCATAGAGGCAGCTCTTGTGTTGTAAAGGTAGTGACATCTGTAAGGATGCCGAGGAAGGCAGCTGTCATCACTGTCTTGGAAAGGAGGGGCTTCCTGTGCCTGGTCAGGCTCCAGTCAACTTCCAGTATCCTCGGCAGAGATCACTGGAAGCCACAAACTTTGAGGCAGGTGGCCGAGCACTTCAGCCAGAGATTGAGGGTGACAGCTCTTAAGAGGGGCTCCACTCAAAGGAGGTGATGTGGTTGCATTGAAGTAGTGGAGCTGTAGAGTTCTGGGCTAGAATTCTGATGTTCTTCTCTCTGCAGAGTTTCTTAGAGCTGAGGTTGGCCTCCGCATGTCTTGACCTGACACACTTGCCTCTACTTTGCAAGTGCTGGCCTACCAGGTGCATCGTTCCTCACCTGACCTCAAAGTCACTCAGTAGGGATCATAGAGATTAATTGTGAGGGTAAAATATGACAGTGGTTATAAAGAACCCCTCACAGAGCCTGACATATTGTAGACTATTTATTATTAATTTCCTTTCTCACGTGGTTCACTGCTGATTTTCTAGGCAAATTACCATTTCTGAATGAGATTTGGATACAGAGCCACCTAACTGATAACTAACTCGGTGTTTATTTGACCTTGGTCGGGAGACTTCATTAGCTCCTGAAGGTCCTTGTTAGTATTAAAATTCTTAGATAAGCATTAAAGAGAGAGAGACTACTGGCTGTGTAGTCCAGTTTGTCTTTGAAGTTACTTCTGGAAGGACTGTATATCCACACCCTAATGCAGACTCAGAAATCCATCTAGTGTGTATGTGTAAATGAGGCCAGCCCACACGGTTGGAGTCTCTCCTACCATGAGAGTCCCAGGTATCTAACTCAGCCATTAAGCCTGGCAGCAAAGCACCTTTCTCCTGCTGAACCATTTTACTTTTTGGCTGGTTCCATTTGGATATAAATAATTGCGTATTTGTGATATGTCTTTTGTTTCATGTTTAACCTTTGTTCTCTGCATTTTGTACCCAGAGCACTGTATTAGCGGCCAGGGTATGGGTGGCTTTAACCCATCCCGTATCCACTTTTTGCTTCCTTATTTGTTATGCAATGTCTGTGTGAGCTGCTGAGCATGCAGAAGCGATCACAGTGGCTTCTGCCCAGGGGCTCTTGTGTAGTAAATGGGGACAGTAATCTATGGCTTGCTGCCTGGTTGCTTTGTTGGTGGATTTAGTAGGCGCTTAGTATGAAATGCTGTGTAGACATGCTTGCTGCCTGAGCACACATTACTGGCGTCCTTTAAACAAGCTAGCAGGAAGTGTGGGCCATGAGCAAGAGCTTTCACGGAATGAGTTTTCTGGAGGGATTTTTCAAGAGTGGTAAAAGGCGTGTCTCAAAGCACGTGATTTAGGAGAAGCCTTCCAGGTGCTGGAAGGGATGACCATAGAAGGACCGGAGTGACCTTAAAATAACAAGACGACACACACGGCGGTAGAGGAAAAGGAGAATGAAAAAGAGAGCTTGTCTCTGTCTTTTCAGATGCTCTCATGTAGGGCTGGTGCCAAGGAGGGGCTGGCTTTAGAGACTGATGGTATTTTATGGGTAGATGCAGGGTGTCTAATGTATAAGGCAGGGGCCAAAGAGATCAGAAACCAGGCGCCTCTTTAGGGTGTATTGGCATGTGGGAACCATTGAGACACACAGTGACAGCACGGAGCTGGCTTGTTGGCCACTTGGTCACTGAATTGTGCATCATCCATTTGCAGTCCCTTTCAAAACCGGTGGTTGGTGGTGAAGCAAATTTCTTATTTAAATATTTTTGATTGGTTTATGGTGAAGCAAATTTTTGATTTAACTTTTTTTGAGTGGGGGTGTGTGTGTGTGTTGTGTGCGCAGGTTGGAGAATATCTTGTGGGAATTGGTTCTGTCCTTCTACCATGTGGGGCCCAGGGATGAAATTCCGTTTGTCATCCTTTATGGCAAGAACCTCACCTGCTCAGCCTTCTCGGGAGCTCCCCAAAGTTCTTTTCATGCTGCGTTGTTTCATTTAACAGCTCTCAGATATTGGGGTTGTCCAAATAGTTCAGTATTTTAAGTGAAGTGGCATATCAGAGTGTTGAAATTATTCTGTGTTATTTGCTTATTTAGGTCTTGGTCCTTTAAATTGTTTTTAAGTTTGGCAATACCATATGTTTTTAGGAGTTTTTTTTGTTATTCCTTCTTAGCCTTTAAACTGAAGTACATTTTGCAGTAGTGTCTGTAGGATGTTGTGTGTCAGGTGTGTGAATGCTCTTGCGGGTGAGGCAGGGCTGGGTCAGTGCCACACCACAGGCAGGAGAAAAGCCACCGGGAACTTAGATATTTGGGAGAATTGCTGGGCTTTCTGACTGGGTAGTTTTCAACTGATTTTTATAAAGAGATAATGAGTCAGACATGTGGATGTGGTGAGGCTGTGGAGGTGGGGTAAAGCATGCTTCAAGGACCCGCTCTTACCTGACCCTGTTTGTCTTACACACTATCGTTCTGGGTAATAGCATTAAGATTGAGAGTTAGAAAGGTCGTGGCTGGAAATTTAGTGACTTTATAAAGGTAAATTATGACCATAGATCTGCCAAGATGGAAGATGGGCCTACACCGGGTCTGTAATCCCGTCACTTGAGATGTGGAGGCAGGAGGACCATGAGTCTAAATCCTATCTGTGCTAAATATTGAGACACTGTCACCAAAGTAAATAGGTCTAGATGTAGACAAATTTGTGAGTGTAACCTGTTCCTAGTGCCGCCTCCTCAGCATGCTCCTGTCTAATTAGTAGCATTTACTATCTGTTTTGAAACATGGTTTTGTTAGTTATCCAAGGCTGGCCTCAAACTCGGGAATCTTGCATCACCGTCCTAAGTAGAGGCCTGCACCACCACACCCGGGTCTGTTTCTGCTTTTTCCATTACTCTATCTGGCTGTAATCGAGGTGGCTGTCTCCTGCTGTGCTTCAGCAGCCAGGAACTCGGTTCATCTTTGTCTCTCTGCCCTGCACAGAATCCGATGCCTAGAAAGCATTCAGCAAATATTGACTGCGTGGACAAAACATTTGTTGTGCAAAGTGGTACAAATGTGTTTGAGTGAAAGGCTGTGGTTTCCTTAGGCAACAGTTGGAAAGCTTTGCCCAGGGAGTGACCTAGCAACTGAAATCCCCAGTAAAAAGTGAAACAACTGTCTCTGATCTTTGTTCAGGACAGCACTATTGTAACCACGCCGTGCCAGCCAGATGAAGTGACTTCTCGTAAGTTTTGGAGGCCTTTGTAACTGTAACAAATGCCACAGTCCTGGGGAACTTATCTTGGAATTGAAGGAGTCACTTGTCCCACACACCTGGTCCTCTCAGCCTTGCTGCTCTGCTCATGTTCTCCTCTCTGCAGAGAACATCCTCTGCCTCCTTGCCAGTGACTGTCCTGTCCTGTCCTGTCCTTTCCTTTCCTTACTTCCTTTTTTATCTTTCTTTTTTTCTGTAACCCTCCCTCCCTGCCCGTCTTTTTTTTTTCTTTTGCTCTTTTGAGGCAGGGTTTCTCCGTGTAATAGTCCTAGTTGTTCTGGAACTTGCTTTGTAGACCAGGCTGGCCTCAAACTCAGAGATCCTCCTGCCTCTGCCTCCCAATGCTGGGATTAAAGGCGTGCGCTTTCCCCCACATACCTGTGACTTTCGTAATTGGAGATTTGAGATTATATAACCACTTCTAGCAGATCTCGGGATAATTAACACCTGAAGCAGCGGGGGAGCATTCTTGTTTCTGTTATGTACTCCATGCTGTTGATATGCAGGGGCATGGTGTCTGCTGAGTGGGGCTCTGTTATAGAGCCCATGAAACTGCCCTAGCTAAAGAAGATAAGTGACGTCACAATTAAGAATATTGGCTTTATCAGCTATTAACTGCAATTATGATCAGTTTTTAAACTGAGTTTTAATTTTCTCCTACATGGAATGAGATCTTAGCACGATTAAGAGAGAAAACATGGATAATTTCTCCTAGCTCTTACTAGGCTCCTTATGAGCATTTCCTCTTTGTTGTAAATGTCATAAAGCGAGGCTTGTTTTGAGATCAGGACTTACTAATTTCATCAAGTAGCATTCAAGAATATTGATTGCTATCTACTTGTCACCTCAGTGTGACGACAACACCTGTCTCATTGCAGTTGCTATGAGATTTATTGAAGGACTCACAGTCTCCTCTTAAGATTTTAGTTTGCAAAAGATAGGTTACCTGGGAAGTAGAAATGATTATGAGAACAGGAGTCTTCGAAAATCTCCTCAGTGGCACTTTGGAATCATCTTCCTTTGGTGTCTGAAACATCCCTGAGCAGAGGAGCCTGTGGCATCACGCTCACACATGTGACATCACACTCATCTGTGATATTGTGTGTGATATGCATACCCACACATGTCATATCATGTGTGATGGCACACTCACACACTCTGGCCTTGTGTCCACTTTCAGAAGGAAAGCCAGGTCTCCAGGGATGCTCTCTGCCGGCAGTTGTGAACTTTTAGTAGCTTTGGTCACAGCAGAGAACATACTAGAAGTCAGAACAGAATATGTCTTATTGTTCTTGTGAGTGTGTCACACAAGTGACAGCTTTTGTTCTGGACTCTAAGATGACCATTTCAGAACTGTCCTACAAGCCGGGCGGTGGTGGCGCACGCCTTTAATCCCAGCACTTGGGAGGCCGAGGCAGGTAGGTAGATCTCTGTGAGTTTGAGGCCAGCCTGGTCTACAAGAGGACAGGCTCCAAAAGCTACAGAGAAACTCTGTCTTGAAAAACCAAAAAAAAAGTCCTACAATCTTCTTGGGTTTCTATACTGAGCACTATTGCTGTGACAGTTTTTTTATTTTAATGTTGTTTTTTAAAAATATTTTTATTCTTTGAAAAATTCCTGTATGCATACAGTGTCTTGATCATGCCTACCCTTCACTGCCCCCTCGGAGTTCCCCCAGAAACCCCATATCATTTTCCTCACAAATTCATGTCCTTCTTTTATAATTATTTATTTATTAAATCCAACAAGTACAGTTAGTTCAGCCCATATATATGCACATGGGCATGGCCCTCAGTGCATAGGGGACACACCAGTGGCCACACTTCAAAAGAAAATGGCTCATTCTCCCTCTAGCAGCCACCAGCAGCTAGCATCTCCTAGCTAGGTCTGTGCCTCAGGGCCCCCCTTTCATTATTATTATTATTATTATTATTATTAGTATTAGTATTAGTAGTAGTAGTAGTAGCAGTAGCAGTAGCAGTAGCAGTAGTAGTAGTAGTGAGTGTGCATGACATGGGAGAGGGGTACATGTAGAGGACAGGCAGCTACTTTATAAGTCAATTCTGTCTTCCCTTCCCTAGAAACTCGGGTCGCTTGGTTTTTGTCTGACGAGCCATTTTGCAGCCCCTGCTGTGGCAATTTAAAAAAGTAATGAAAATAATGAAGTAGTCCTTTATGTTTGCCGCTTTAAGAAACAGTAACATCCCTTATTAGTTAGCAGGAAAAATAGCAAAATGTGTCCCTTAAATACCAGTGCTAGCCGTTTTGTTTACACATGCTTCTGGAAATGACTCATGCTTAAGATTGTGACTCTATCAATAACATGTATTTGTTTGTGCATCACATACTACAGAGCAGATACGGAGGACAGAGGACAGCTCGTGAGAGTCAGTTCTCCCCTTCTACCTGGTATCAGATCAAACGTAGCAGCAAGCCCCTTCCCTTGCTGAGCCTTGCCTCATGCCCATGACTATGTTTCTGGGTTGTGTGTGTGTATGGGAGGGGCAGTTTCTATGCCAAGCACCTGTGCTCTCTGCTTCTGTGGATGTGCAGAACCCAGGGTGGAAGGGCCTTTCCTCCTCTGCGTGTCCTGAGTAGCCTGGACTTTCTTCTTAGAAGTTTCTAGGGGACCTTTCTGATCATCTTCAGTGCTTTTGAGGTACACACCTTCACAGCATGTCCAAAGCCCTGGGTTTGATCCCCAGCACTGCATACAGCTGGGAAGCTGATGCAGAAGAATCAGAAGTACAGGGTCATCCTCAGAGAGTTTTTGATGCCAGCAGGGCTCACTTCAGACACAGGACCCCTGTGGCATCAGATCTAACTATGGTCCTTTGAGTCCGTGTGTATACTATTTTTTTCAATATTTCTAGTCCTGAAGATAGCCAGAGTCTTCACATTTTATCAGTCTTATAAAGTGGATCAATCACTTTCTTCTTGGCTTCCTTCTTGTAGCCTTTTGTCAGGCACTTGCTCTGGGGGACCACCAGGATGCTCTTGGGTACCACTAGAGACCTCTTGGGTCTAGCCAAAACAGTGTGCTGGAGAGAAGTCCCAGCACTTAAGAGCACTGGCTGCTTTTCCCAACTCCTGGGGTTCGATTCCCAGCACCCCCACTGAGGCTGACAGTCTCTAACTCCATTTCCAGAGGGTCCAGTACCCTCTTCTGGCCCCCTTGGGAACTGTTTGCCTGTCTAGCACAGATTTACAAGAAGGCCAAACACCAATACACACAAAAATAAATAAATCTTAAATTTAAAAAGCTGAGACAGCTTAAAAAAATCTTAATCTTTCAATTAATTAATCTACACTTACATGTATGTGTGTATGCCTGCATTAGCTCCTGTGTACCCCAGGCTGTACAGAGGACAGAAGAGGCTGTTAATCTCCTGACATTGGAGTAACAGATTTTTGTGAATTGCCATGTGGGTGCTGGGAACTGAACCTAGGTCCTCTGCAAGAGTTGCTTTTCATGGCTGAGCAATCTCTCTAGGACTTGATTTTTATTTTTTAAAAAAATTTTTTTTGAAGCAGGGAACATGGGAGGCTGTGGTCTCTGCCTATCTGGGCAACCGGTTCAGTGAGCACTGTAATCCAGAGCGAGGGGTGGAATTACTTCTGCTGTGCTCTTTCTGGTCATGTCTCTCTCTTAAAAGAATTGACAGTGACCCTTGGGCAAGGAAGCAAGCGTTTGGTGCTAAGAACACGCAGGGCACAAGACACAATGTCTAAATGGGACTGAGTGATACGCTCTTGACCTTAGCTGGCAGGTCTCCTCTCTTCCAGGGTGTGAGCTCATCCACACAGGCTGGGAGGGAGGGGTGTATGGGATGGGGTGAGCTCAGGCCAGAGACCTCTTTTTTCTTCTTCCAGAGATTTCACAAGTACGCTTCCAAGAAAAGCAATCTGAAAATCAAAAACTACAGAATTCTTTCATTTGGGAGCACCTTGCTGAGATCTGTGGCGGTGGCTGACACTGTGCCGTAATTAGAACCATGCCTGTGAATGTGCAGTACATTGTTAGATCAGATGGTCACAGAATGTTTGCTGTCCTCGTGTGTGTTTCCTTGGGGAGG